>FIZU01059822.1:0-14512 GCA_900064475.1 Pseudococcus longispinus
TGCTCGAAATTTTTTTCAAAAAATTCCAAAAATCATCCTCGATACTATCTACCATTCTTGCAAATTTGAAAAAATTCGGTTAAAAACTCCAAAAAATGGAAATTTTTAACGAAAATCCACCCCCTCCCACCAGGGTTAGGGTTGAGATATCGAACTAAAAATTTCGTCACGGGGGTTTTCGACCACAAGGATCAACTTCCACTGATAATTCAAAATTCGGTGCTCAGGGCCAAATCACCCCTATAAACCGAACTTAAATTGACAATTATTTTTTGAATAATTTTCGACCTTGGAATTGATGATAATGATGATTAAAATAATTTATTGATTTTGATAATTTTTTTTTTCTATTTTTAATTCATATTATAATTTTCATTTTTCACCATAAAATTGTTCAAATAACTTTTCAGCTTGGAATTAGTTGACATGTTTTTTTTTTTTTTTAGTAAATGAACCGAACGAAAATTTTGCGGAAGGGTCCAGCAAAAATTTGGAGTGGAAATACCCCTATTTCTGCACATAGAGGGGTAGGGGTATGTTTGGTATCATTTCCTTATAATTCGACCCTCCTGAACTTGAATCCATCGCCACTTTTCCGATTGAGAGCAGAGAAGTGGCACAATTATGAAATTTGTGTCGTAGAAAATGACTAGTTTTCGTAAAAATTCTTGCATTTACAATGCATAAATTCTTATCTTTCAAGAAGAATGGCTTCTCACCACTGCAGAATAGGAAAAAAAATTGTAGAACAAAACATGATGAATTTTTAATACTCTACAAGTTTTGTTTCAAGTTTTTTGCCGTATCGTGATTTTTTACTGCAAAATATTTTTTTTGGGGACACCCGGGTGAAAAAATTTGCTGAATTGACGATACGAAAAAAAGTTTCGAACAAAAATTATAGAACGTTGAAAATCTGTCATTTTTTATTTCATAATTTTTCTTCTATCTTGAAACGAGGAAAAGCTGCGCTTCTGAAATCAAAAAATTCTATCAATTTAAGCATAAATCGGTCACTAGACGCTGGGCATCTGCAATTTAAGCAAAAATTGTGCATTTTATGCTGCGAAAATTTGACAATTGTGAGAATTTCCTCTTCTTATCTTCAAATTAACTTCGAATTCTGGTTCAGGAGGTTTGAATTGCGATGAAAACGTGTTTCTTGACTCAATTGGTCACTCCTACAAGGCTCAAAAAATAAAAAATTAATATTTTACATCTATTTTTACAAAAATTAATCATTTTCTGCGACACAAATTTCACGATTGTGCCTCTTCTGTACTTTCAATCGAGAAAGTAATGACTGATTCGAGTTCAAAAGGGTCTAATTAAATGGAAACGATACCAAAACCTACCCCTACCCCTTCATATTCAGAAATAAGAGCGTTTTCACTCCTAAAACCCTATTTTGCTCGCCCCCAAGGGTGATTTTTGATGGCCTCCCTTCCTCAAAATTTTCTTTTGGTTCATACTAAAAGAAAAACCACATGTCAACTCGTGTTTAAAAAAGGAAGTATAATCTGCTTTTTTTCTCAGACTAAAAAAAGGGAAATGATTAGAAAAATTGATAAAAAAATTTATAAACCAAAAAAAAAGGCTTCCCATTAATTCTACGATGTGAACAATTCACGTTAAAATAAACTTTTATCAACAGTTTTAACAAATTTCTCACAAATTGATTTTTTTTCCAAATTATTAATTTTAAAAATCACGTCGACTAACAATTTATTCAAAAATACTTCAAAAATGATCTTTGAACGGAATATATTTTGGAATCACTGAATATAAAATGGCTGAAATTCAACAGTGATATTTTTTCAATGGTACCCATGTCACAAAACGCTGCTTTAATTTTTTCTCTAACGATTATCGTAAAGATTGAAGCGATAGAATTTTTATATTCGTTTGGTCTCAGTTGCGAAATAAAATCATTTTAGTGGTCTTTTTTCGTAAACGGATAAGAAAATATTTATAGACGAACAGGTTTCATTTAGTTGTTTTCCTATTCGCGGTTCATTCCCTATTCAACTCCGGCGCGGTTTTCCGAAAGCAAATCGATACATTGGAGATCTCATCGATTGAATGTTTCATCTGTTATACGCGACAAATCCACATCAAAATGATACAGTTCGTAATTAGCCAACCTATTTTATAATCTATTTCACCGTTTAGGCTTAGGGAACCCTCGCCAGCAACAAAATAGAATTGGAGTACAATCTAAATCGCATCAAGCGTATCCTAATTTTCTTCGCAGGACCGTCGTCGTTTTCGAACTCAGAAAAAACTAACCTATACTAAGCCCGAATAAGTAAACCCACCGTTGAAGGTGAAAGTCAAACCGCTAATGCCATTGAGGTCACACCAAGACGACGACGCATCAGGTTTTATTAGATCGAAACGAACATCACCGAGGTATAACTGAATCGAGCATGGAAAATCCGCTATAACAATAGACTTTTCCTTCGTACGTAATTTCCCATTCTTCTAGAAAGAAAAAAAATACTAAATTCCATTCTTGGAAACCAGACGCGAAGAAAGGAGTGTTTGGCCGGATAAATTGATAAATTATACATGTGGACAGTATCGCTGGGCGGACTTTTTTTCCAAGGTTCGTGTAAAATTAAATTCTACCTGAAACTAATATATTTACTCGGATACATTGAAACATAACAGCCCACTAGATGGTCGTCTTTTATGACTTATATTACAATAAATCGTTCGAATGTTTAAACCGAGAGCGTGTCAAGGGTTCCCAAAATTCTCATCGTACAGTTCACCGAACCAAGTCTGCTCAATAAATTATCATTCGATTAAGTAAGTTGATAGAAAAATTCTAAGAAACGATTGGGAAATTCCACACTAGCAAGCCTACACTGGAACTTACCTCGCAGACGCGAACGACGCTGATGGCGAAGAACCCACAGCTCCGAATCCAACACCAACTGCCAATCCTTCCGGAATATTATGTACGGTAATTGCGATAATAAGTAACAGCATACGTTTCCATTGCTTTGGATCAGCCTCTGGCGAAGATGCTTGGATTTTCGAGTCACTGGAATTCGGTCTTCGGCGTCGACTAACGTTATAATTATCTGAGGGCAAAAAATTTACGAAAAATTGAGCAGCTATTTGGAAAACATTCGCAAGATGAAAAATTGACCTATCAATTGATCGTAAAAAAAAACTTAACTCGTTAAATCAGGTTTTGGGCGGACGACTTTCAACATTTTGCAAAGTTTATACAATTCCAAGATGGAACATTTGCATAAATAATTTCCCTAGCGTTGTAATATATTTTTTTGCCTTGTTTTTTCGTCTATCAATTTATAAATTTTACTAATGAGCGTACGCCGCTCTTATTGAGCGGAGTAAATAAAAATCAGAATACGACGATACGATGAATACATTCTGGTAATCCGAGTTTGGCTATTAATTATACTTTTATGACGACGATTAGAGTTTATTTCTATAAAAAAAAACTCGCAATAGAATTCAAACTATTATAAATTAATTAGTACGAGGCAATTTTGACGATGGTCGTTGGTTTTAATACGTTTCAGTGGGCACCGCTTCACAAAAATAAACAGACGCGGACTTCGTATTGAAAATCAAACAATGTGAGTGCACAACCGACCGAAGAATTATTTGACAGCTGCTACTTAACGACGAAGAACACAAAAGCGCAGTTCATAAAAATCATTTGACAAGTGCACAACTTACCTTCTAAAGTAGCACTATGACTGTAAACTTCGCCTTCGTCGTTACTATTTTTTCTACTTCGGAATTTTCTGTGACTATCTGTAATCACGAAACCTTTCTGAATACGACATATACAAACAGATACGAGTAAATCAACGTTACATTACCTTGATGAAAATAAGCCGGTGTAAGATCATGATCAGCCAAAAAGACATCGACCATATAAACGAACAAGGATCCCAAGAAAAATCCTACAGCAACCGGAACAAAAGAGAATTCTCCGTTTTTACCATACAGCTCGCTCTGTTCAGCCATTTCGATAGCTGGAGCTAATAACGACCAGAAGGAAGCTGCTATCATAACACCGGCAGCGAAACCCAAACTAACATCGAGTAATTTTCTCTGCCAAACATAACAACATAAGGATCGACGATTTTGTACAGTTTATCACCATGTAACACAACTTACCTGTGTTCCATTGAATACAACAACGAATGCAGCACCGAGAGCTGTTAGTCCCCATGTGAATAATGTACCAAGCACGGTTTGCTTTAGCGGACTCAAATTTTCAATCATGTCGACCACTGGAAGTTGCCTGGAATGGAAATGGTGAAAATTGAGTTATTTACGAGGTGTATTTAGTTCTTTGTTCATTCCTATTAGGTCACTTCTTCAAATACCTTCGAATGAGTGTTATTCAAAGGAGATCTAAATCTAACACGAATAAAAATGGTCATTTTTACAAACGAAAGGGTTAAAATTCACGAATTCAAAACAAAAGCGTCAAAAACATGACAAAAATAACAAGATTTTGCAAAATAAATATGCGCGTCAACAGGTTGACCAAAACAAGTGGGGTTTAATTACTCCCATTTTCGCATTATTTTGAATTTTTTCATAAGTATTGCATTCTTTAGTATTTTCAAATGTCAAATTTTTAATTATTAAGAAAAAATTGCAATTTTGTAACAAATTTAAGATGAAATAATTAAATTTTTAGAAATTTAAAAAAATTTTAGCTGAAGAATTTTTCAATACTACAATATGCATCACTGAAATTTTTCTAAAAAAAAAACAAAGCTGCCTCGAAAAAAACAACACAAACCCAATAAAATTAAATTGATTTTTGAAAAAAAATTGAAAAACAAAATTTTCGGTGAAAAGGAAGTGAATTGTTGATTTTTTAATCAAATTCAACTTCTTTCCGCCATAAATTTTCAAATATTGAAGACAGAAGGTAAACATTACAATCATCAAGCCACCAATAAGTCATTGGTCAAGTAATTAATGTATTATGAGGTCATTGTACTACTCATTTTCAAACGACATTTTATTTTATTTATCCTAATTCCAACGCTATGATTAAATTATCATACTCGTAATAAAAAAGCCAGCTCCACTGTTCCTTAAAAATGTCAACGTTCGATCAACCAAGGTTGTGTTCTCAAATAGAATTTCTAAAACATTGTACTAAAAGACGAATCTATAATACTCGAAGTTTTTTATGCGATTCTTCAATCAGCGCATTATCACTTCTTCGTAAAAGAACTACCACGTAAGTTATAAATCAATCCACTACAGTCTAATACATGATACATCAAACGATGAAAACTAGCAATTTTGAACAAAACACAAGTGCAACGCTGGAATGGAAAATACATAGAGCATTCCTAGAAATACTTTCGACATAAGCACTGTAACGCAGTAACTTTATACGAACAGCAAAAGCAACCCAGTGTGCGATATTTTACTTCAATATAAGTTCTAAGTAACAAAATACGAACTCAACAAATAATATACCTAAATGACGTGCTCTTTGATAAGCTTCTCAAACGGAATATGTATGAGTGAATCTACTACGACGTATGCTCTACTCAAACCATCTCTGAGGATAAATATTACTTTGAAAAAGCAAATCGGATACTATATTCGTGCAGGATGATAGTGGTATGGAAATGCCCTATTTACATTATAAAATTAAGTGGAAATATTTCAAAGATACGTCGAAATACTCGCGAACTACACCATTAATTACCGCTACAATAAAATAAAATAATGATAAATACTCTTATCATAAAAATTTAATGTAATTTCAAAATCGTACGTCATTTTATAAATGAAAGATTCTAATATACAGTGTAGCCGAGTTACAAAAATGTAATATTCATTGAGAAGTTTTCAGTAAACGTAAAAGAGTACAAATTAAAATGAGTCCATCAGCTGTTTATCTTATCGTAGCTGTTATCTCTGTGCATTCTTGCATGAAAAAAATGAAAATGAAACTAATTAACAAATGTAAATAAAGTGTCAAACAACACCTGACTGCGGATAAAATTATCTATTTTCTCGTTACATTAAACTCAGTCTACCAGCACAATGTAAAAGATTACAGTGACATATCATAGTACAACTTGAAATCGAAGATAGAGGCGTCACAAAACTCAATTTTTATTACCCTCATTCGTGAGAAAAGGACAAAGGTATTCGTGTGTTTCTATCTCTAAAAGATAGCTGTTTATTAAAGCGTTCTCTAATCTTTATGAACTACGCCTATTCTTTCTGACATAGCAGTGTTCTGCGCTTCTGCCGAGTATTCGAAACACGAAACACTAATCAATTAGTGACATTTCAATTTCAAAGTGATCACCTAGCTCAGTTTTTCTTTTCGCGAAGTTGGAAGATTGACTTCATAAGTATGGCTTTAAGTGGTAAAATTATTCTTATAACAGGTGCCAGTTCAGGTATAGGACGAGCCACCGCCATTCATTTCGCAGGATTAGGAGCCAAACTTGCACTAACCGGACGAAACGTTGCCAATCTAGAAAATGTTTCAAAAGAATGCGAATCGGTGAGTAAATCGAAGCCTTTTCTAATCACCGGAGAAATGGCAAACGAGCAAGATGTAAAAAACATGATCGATAGTACAATAAAACATTACAATAAGTTAGACGTGCTCATAAATAATGCCGGTGTTATAGAAATGGGAAGTATAGAAAATACTTCTTTGGATCAATACGATAAAGTTTTCAATATAAATGTTCGGGCTGTTTATCAATTAACCATGTTGGCTGTGCCTCACTTGATCGAATCGAAAGGCAATATTGTTAATGTTTCTAGCGTTTGTGGACTACGTTCGTTTCCCAACGTGCTGGCCTACAACATGTCAAAATCAGCTGTCGACCAAATGACTAGATGTGTTGCTTTGGAATTAGCCAGTAAAGGAGTCCGAGTAAACAGCGTTAATCCTGGAGTGATCATAACCGAGTTGCAGAAGAGAGGTGGATTAGATGACGAAGCTTACGCAAAATTCTTAGAAAGAGCCAAGGAAACTCATGCTTTGGGTCGTCCAGGCAACGCCGATGAGGTAGCCAAAGCAATTGCATTTCTTGCTAGTGACGATTCGTCATTTATTACCGGAGCTACTGTACCTGTTGATGGAGGTCGTCATGCGATGTGCCCGCGATAAAAAAATGCATTACCTAAATCAATTGCACCAATAATACTTATTTTATTTTATATTCCATTTATTATTAAAAATATTCAGCACATGATCGATGTTTAATTCATTTCTAATCAAATCGTTCATGGATTTGATGATCAAATCCATGGCGATTGAAAATTGCACATTAGATCTCAAAATGGGTATAGCAACAGAAATACAGATCATTACGAGCAACAAACTATTCACATAATATCGAATGAACGATAATATTGAACATAATATTACAAAATATATAATAATTTCGGTTGGCACGATCTGCTGCAATAAAATTAAAAAATTAAACGACGAACCTACAAATAATAAAGCTACGCTAGGAATGGTGAATTGCATTAGAATAATGTTTAATAAAATTCCTGCTATAAAAAGAATGTGTTTTGAAACGGCAAATTTCAATTTCAAAGGCAACACCGCTGATAGTAAGAAACCACTTAAATGTAACACACAATCTGGAATCAGGAACTGAAGCGGTAAAATAACGAGGAAAAATAATCTGATAAAATCCACCATTTTTTGAGAAATTTTCATATTGCTCCTAAAACAAAAGTAATCTTTCATTACATTAGTATTCGTTGGACCATTGAGTTTGATTAAATTACCTTTCTATTTCATTCATCGTGTACTGATTTCATGAATGGTTATCAATTTCAATTTATTTAAGCACCTAGGTACGTTAAACACGATCACTTCGTTATGAGAAAAATTTCCAACTGAAGATTTTATTGACCTCATAGTATTTTTTAAATAAAAGTAATCATTTCGATCAGTAATGTTTATTATTAGAATTTACTATTTACAAAATGCAAGTAAACATCATGATGAAAAACTAAAAACTTCAACTAGGATAACGTTCAATTTAGAAAAATAAAACAAAAGCTTTAGAGTTAGTTTTGGTGGCTTATTTACATTCATTGAAAAAATTACAACGCAAAACGAATAATAGTTCTACTCATCTTCCTCTTCAAACTGCAAATGATTCAATTTCACATTTGAATTTGATTTAGGATCACTAGTATCATTCTTAGTCGTAATCTTATTCTTCTGTATCTTTTGTGGTTTTTCGCCAAAATTGTACTCTTTTTTACTCGAAGCACTCTTCTCTTCTTTTTTGGTTTGGGGTTTGGCAAAAACAGGTTTATAATCTGCAGGGAATTCTTCTTTAGCAGCAGCACGTTTTCGGTCCTCTAATTCTCTCAGAAATGAAAAAGCCGCCCGAGTGTTGCTAGTATCGGACATGTCATCGGCAGATACATCGCATAGAGAGTACTTTGTCCATTTACCTCGAGGTTTTCCATGATAATTCTTGGCCTTTAAACGAGATAAAGGTGTTTCTGGTGTTTTAAAGATACTTTCTTTACCTCTGTATGGTTTGGTGAATGATCTTTGATTGTAATTATGACCGGATTTAGGAGCTTTGTTTTTTGCTTTCGCTATTATTTCGCTGTGTTCTTTTTCAGCCGCTTCTAGTGCATCGAACAAGGAACCTTGGCGTTGTTTGAAATCATTGGTGTGATCTTTCACGTACATATCGGGGACGTCGAATTTCAACATTTTGAGTATCTAATTACGCTCACCTATAACATGATGATAATCTAGAATCTCGAATTAAATACCTCATTTGTTATTTGAGGTATAATTTAATTCATATAACAATAGAAGAGATTAAATTGATATTTACCATAAAAATTTTAAATTCGCATTACATTATCATAATTTTTTATTTTCTTTTGATTATTGATAACTGCGAAAAAAGTGGGAGAAATAAACAAATGACGTAATACATTCGTATTCAGACTTCAACCAATTAGATTTCATGCAATCATTCAGCTAACCAATCAGAAAACGAATTCTCGTTTTGAAGATGGTCAATCGTTCGAAAAGATTTTCGCTCGAATTTTTTTATCCAGATTTAGCTATATCTCTTTACGTCGTTGAACTTGGAAAAATAAATGATTTTTATCAATGTAAATCTAAAATTTAAATCGTTTTAAAATTATATTTAAACATTCTGTTAAAAATAAGTAATTAAGAATGTATTCATTTTCATCTTATCATCATTCCGATTGGAATTTGATACGTTAGTCTGTACCCGATGAAAGAATCGTATCAGCTAAGAATGTAAGTAAACACTTTTATCAGCTGCTGTTTTCCAGAATGAATATTCAATTAAATAAGTACACTTCATTTATCATCTACTTTGCCATTCCATAGGTAACCTGTACCTTAGAAACGCATCCAAAGAACAACATCTCAATCATGGAGAAATTTGCTGAATTGACACCAACATCAAACGGCAACGGAACTGGTCCTCCAATGGATATAAATGACTTACTGGACTCAAATTTCGCTATTTTATTATTCTCATTGATCACAGCCGTGGTGTGGGTCATCTACATAACATACTATAATTCCAGAGTCATAGGCTATATTATAACTAGGTTGCTGACAAAATTCTATGTTCGCAAGGGGTACTTGAACGTTGGTTAGTATTACACTCTGAATTAAAGTTTTGAAGTTTTATGAAAATGTGTAGAATATATTCATATGTGTGATATATTTCAGGTTCTTGTACAGTTTGCGCTCTTTCTGGTAAAATTATGTTTCGAGATATTGTTTATATAACACAAGATTATACTATACGAATACAAGATGGTTGGTTAATATTTCGATGGTGGCGTTCATACGTGCCGAAAGATGTCTCCGAAGGTAATTTTAAAATCACCCAGATTGATGAAATACTTGCTCGAAATTAACATTTGGGTCCTTTCTTCAGATTTATCTCATTCAGATACCAGACTTTCTGTCATGTTGAACGGTTTAGAAATGCATATTTATAACAGATGTGAATTATACAGTAAACTGGAACGAACCTTTGGTTTAGAACCTTCAATCATTCCATGGGAAGATCTAGTCAACAGTAAGGGATTCATTTTCATTGCATTGTATTAAAATATTCTTTGGAATGTATATTTTTTTAATTCATCGCAGAAGGAGACGTAGAAGCCCAAGTCCACGATCCCGGCGAACGACAGCAAGTTTCCATTGGTAAAAGTTGGCGTGATTTGATCCCCGTCATCAAAGTCGACATTTCATCGGTAAGTTTTGAAAAATTGTGTCGAATGGATAGACCTTTGAATTATTTATGATTTCAGGGTCGCTGCGTGTTTGGTAATCGACTAGTCCCAACAACACTTTCGATTAATGTTGAAGAAGCTCATTGTGTTTACTCGACCAAACCAGCGGCCTCTCGATTGGATCATTTTATGCATTTTGTCAAATGTAAAGCAGAAAATTTCAAGGTATTGAAAAGAAATACTTTTCTAATTATCGCATTCTCTAAAACACGTGTAAAAATTGCAGGTTATATTGGCACCTAGCCCTAAATACACTGGCATCGCAGATGAACCTCCTAGATACATGGGAGCTGGTTTTGTAGTTTTTTCTTCAAATAAAATAGAATTATATTATTACATGGATGAACCAGGTGTGGTACCTGAGGAGCCAGAAATGTTACAATTGGCCAACGGAGATATCGTCGAATCAGCACCACCAATTTGGGGAATTGATATTAAAGTATGGATGCCTGAATGTCTCTTAGAAATTCGTAATTTAATTCCTAATCAAATGATTCGTTGTTTTAGTGTGGCAAAGGCACAGATTTCAGTTATGGTCCATGGGCAGATAGACAACGCGAACATCTGTTTAAATTTTTCTTCCCTCAAGATTATCAAAATTTGGAAGTAAATAAATCGATTATTAGCGAAAAAATCTCCGCGAATTGATTATTAAATTGTAATATTTTTCAAGGTCACCAAACCTCCTCAACCGGGTGAAAAAAGACAAGTTCAATCATTCGATATACGTCTTAGCACCTTGTACGAATCCACTATAGACATACTGTTTACTAAGAACAAGGTAATATTCGTGTCAAGGTTATGATCTCATTTATGGCAATTATTCGATGAGTTACGTAATTATTTTATCAGGAAACGAACGCTGTGCACGTGAACGTTGGTCCTGGCTCATATTTAGAAGTGACCATGCCTTGGATTGTGAATAAGGACGGGTACATTACCAAAATCACCGGGCAATTGTTGCATTTAGAAGCAACGACTAGTTTACAGGTATTGCCCAGAACTTTGGCTGTTGCGACGTTAATTTTCGATCTAATTAATATTTTTGCCTAGTTCCGGAGTTTGGTGGAAAGTGAAACGTTGGAATTTACCGTTCGATGTCATTATCCGATTCGATGGAATGATCATCAGGAATGGTTGTTAAATTTGACCGGATGTAAAGCTACCGGATGGTTTATTTACGCTCATAAAGATTTTTTTGAAGGTTACTTTATTTTTTTTGGGTAAATTATGAAGTAAGGCGGTATTTTATACGAATATTTTTTGCATCGTCAGATTTAATTAACGACTGGGCCAGTAAATCGAAACCAGATCTTTTGCACTTTATTCCTTATACTTGGAAGTTGACGGTACTTTTGAAGGAATTCCAATTGTTGACCCAAAGCAACGAATACAACTGGGTTGATTGCTCGTCGCAAAATCAAGAAAATGGTTAATTATCTATTTTTTCAATTATCTGAAAATTTTTATCAAGTTATTTATTTAATTTGATTATTTTTTTAAAACAATTCAGCTCATATTGCGGTTTGTGGAGATTTGTTTGATTTCTCATTTGATCTGCCATTTGACGATTTTCTACCCCAAACGCTTCCACTTCGGTTTTGGATTCAGGTAAATACTTTTTTGAAAATTGACCAAGTCTGTTAATTTGGCAGCGAATTTGCCATTGGAAAGTTCCAAATACTAATATCATTTTGAAATAAATTCCACAGGGCGAAAGCGTAGACCTAACGATGCATTTACCAGAAGTATACACCAGCCGAGGTATCCTCTTAGCATTAGATAAAAATGCCAAACTCCTCTCACGAGATGGCTCCCTTCTGCATCCAAGACCACAAGACAACGGTCGTAAATGGAGAAACGTTTGTAAACGAAGGTATTCTGGTTCTTTCTTTGGATCATGACCAATTTACGACTCGATTTACAATGATTTTGTACCCGTAGCAACGGTTGGATTGATTTCTGGTCGATACCAATCGCAGCGTTGAGTATTCATTACACGTACCATCCGATGCCACCGTTTGGACCTCCTCCTCAAGCCGACATAACGACTCCGGAAAAAGAGGAGATTCTTCTATCACCTATGAGGATGCCCGGAGTAAGAAAAAATCCTTCTGTGTTGCATTGGTCTAAAGTGAGTCTGGTGATGGGATCTCTTGCTTTTGTTGTTTTTCCCTTCGTAAATCTAGATTCGTGTGCTAGACGTTTTGTTTTTTATCGTTTGTAGGATGGTAATCAGAAATTTGATCCTTCTACGTTGACTCCGGATAAAGTTAGCTTAGAGTTGGAGATTGGACCTTCTGTTATATTTCTGTTTGGCACGTGCCTTAGACATTTGGTTCATTTGAAGGTAATTTTCAATCATTGAATGCCATCAGAATTAAAAATTATGAAATTCAACTCAAATATTCGTTATTGTTTCAGGAAAGTATATTCGGCGAAGATCAAAGCTTCACCGATATGAATGATCCGCCTACTGTATCTGCCAACAACACCACTACATCATCTTCAACCGTAGTTGCTGATTCTAGTTCATTATCTGAAGACGAACTGTCCAAAAAGGAGTTTGATCCTAGACTTTACAGACCTTTAGATATCGTCGTCTCGATCACAATGCACGATATCCAAGCTCATCTCATGAAAGTAAATATTCCCATCGCTAATATTTCCTATTATTCTACAGTCCAAGTGGGAAAAAGTGCTCTAGAAATCAATTTTGGTTGACTTTTTTGCGGTCCAAAAAATTCAGTTGGTTTTTTGTAGGTATAGGTCCTATATTGCAGAAAATACGTATTTCGGATTTTCGCATTGGCCCAATGGAGGGATGAAGCCTAAAAACCCCCAATTTTCAAAATGGCTCTGGCCCAAAAAATTTTTTACAGTTTGGTAGCGGACGCTTCCCTCACTTCGAATATATGTTTACTTCAAGTGGCCAAAGGCACAATGGGGCTCTAGGGCTTCCTAAATGCGATTTTTAGTCAAATTTGACCATTTTTGACACAAAAATGACTGCCTATGCGCCGTACCATCGTAGGCTCAAAAAAAACACATCCGAAACATAAATGGGTTCATTTCGCACCCATTAAGCCAACGATTATGAAAAACGGTTGGCACAACATGGCGTAGTTGAATTTCAAAGTCGCACCCCCCGCTACATTCAAGTAAAAATGGACTCCCATAAAAAGTTTCAAAAAATACTTTGCGACCTATTCAAATGGCTTAAAATTTCGTCAGAAGTTTGAAAATCACGGCTAAATTTTTTTTGGAGCATTTTTTTGAGAATTTGGGGCCCTAAATTCAATTGATTTTTGGATAGTAGTGAAAAATGACAGTGCGACCTATTAAAATGGCTTGAAATTTCGCCAAAAATTCAAATATCTCGGCTAAATTTTTTTTCGAGCAATTTTTGAAAATTTGGACCCGTAAAATGAGTCAATTTTTGGATATTAATGAAAAGTTACCTTGCGACCTATTAAAATGGGTTAAAATTTCGCCAAAAATTCAAAAATCATGATCAAAATTTTTTTCACACAATTTTTGAGAATTTGAAGCGCTAAAAAAGTCGATTTTTGGATATCATCGAAATGGTACCGTGCGACCTGTTGAAATGGATTAAAATTTCGTCAAAAATTCAAAAATCATCATCAAAATTTTTTTCGAGCAACTTTCGAGAATTTAAAGCCCTAAAACGAATCGATTTTATAACACCCAGACAGAAAACATTGTACACCGAATCTCTAAAATTTATTTCAAGTCTTAACAGTCGATTTTTTCAATTTTTTTATTAGTACTAAAAGTCATTTAAAAATATTAAATTTGTTCCAAGTACAAAAAATAATTAATGATAACAACGTTTTGTTGAATTAAAAAAAAAATGGCATAATTTTTCAATAGTCAAATAAAACATTGAAAATTATGATAGAAAAATGTGATCAACCTGGATGAAATATCTAAAAGTCGAATTATGAAACGAAAAGTGAAGAATTTCCAAAATTTTCCAAGTTGAAAAAAAATTCTCAAAAATTGCTCGAAAAAAATGTTGATGGGGTGATTTTTGAACTTTTGGCACAATTTCAACCCATTTTAATAGGTCACACGGTATCCATATGTATAAAATCCACGAAGTGTCCGTCCGTCCGTCCGTAACGCTGACATTTTCCGTGACTTTTTGACATTTTGT
>FIZU01059823.1:0-10008 GCA_900064475.1 Pseudococcus longispinus
TCAAAATTGTCATTTTTTGTCAAAATTCTCAGTTTTTAGACAAATGTACCATTTTTTTGTCATGATTGCCATTTTTGGTCAACATTGTCATTTTTTGTCAAAATTCTCAGTTTTCAGACAAAATTGCCATTTTTTGGTCAAGATTGTCATTTTTGGTCCAAATTGTCATTTTTTTGGTCAAAATTGCCATTTTAAGGTAGAAAGTGTCGTTTTTGGTTAAAAACTCCTTTTTTCATCAATTCTGTTTTTGTGCAAATTGTGAATTTTTGGTCAAAATCGTCACTGTCCAACTTGTGAATATTTTAGTCAAAATTTTCATTTCAGGATAAAAAATTATTTTGGCCACTTTAGGCTTTTTTTAAAATTTCATCAAGGAAAATATTACAGTTGCATTTTCAAAATGCTTATAAGTTTCATAAAGTCTGATAAAATGTCAAAAAGTCATTATAGTCTTTTTTTAAATGTCATCAACATAAAGTCTGACAAAATGTCTGAAATTGACGGAAAATGTCAGCGTTACGGATACGGACAGACGGACACGTCGTGGAATTCAAATCTCAACAATTTTTGCAATTTTGGTCTATAATTCGTGATTATTTGACTACTTCTGCGACATTTTTACCGATTTCCACGACAATTTCAATCATTTTTTAAAAAATCCTCATTTTTTGGCTTTGAACATGAAGTATTATGATTCATTTGATCAAAGGTCCTACCAAAATATTGAAATTGTATTCTTTTCAACTGATTGAAATTATCGTTGGTTGATAATTTTTCGGTTTTCTCAAACAGTACCACTGAGGAAATGAATTTTTTTATCCTCCAATTTACGAAATTAATCAACATAGGTACTTTTAGATATACTTATTCATAATTATGTTTGGGCTCTTTATAATATTGTATTTTCAAATGGATAAAAATAGACATACAATTGAAAAAAATTACGAAACTTTCTTTTTTATTTGTTGAAAAAAGTGTACGTTCTGTTATATTTCCATATGTAAGGCCTAAAATAATTTTAAACATACGATTCGACGATACGAGTAACTTAGGGTTATCAAGTCTACACTGATATCAATTTCATCAATGCATCCGGGTTCTATTCCTTCCGCATGAATTACATGCGATAGGTATTCAAACTTCCTTTGACTCATTCTGAATGCTGATAGGTTTCTCTGTGCTGATTGATTCGGTTCCCGATTCTTGATAATAGTCGTCAAATGTAGGGGTAGGAACTTTTTGACCGGGTAAGAACTAAATAAAATGTGAAATGATTTGAGACGAAAAAATTACATCGAGTTGAATCATCTCAAGAGGTACTTACGTCTTCACGAACCCAGCAAAAGTCACCAAATAGGGGTCTCTGCAGATCAAATCTTTTGGCGAAATTTTCTATATTGAAATTTGGAGGCAATCTAGAAAAATTTCCAGTCAACTTACTCTTAGTTGAATCTCTTTTAAATTTGGGATATGATTTAGGAAATATTTTTAGAGATACTCAGCTACTTACTCTTTACCACGAATTTCGTCATAGGTCATCTTATTTGCTTGTTCGTATACCAGAAATACAACTCGAGTCAAAGCTGAAAAAATATTAGCAGACGTCTATATAAAATTAGTGAAATATACTTACACCTGAAGTTGCCTGTAATTTCAATAAAATGACATTACGTTTATAGTGCGGATATGCTGGTACACTATATGGAGTAATAGGTTCTCCATTACCGGTCAGTTTTCTACTGCCAGGGATATTGACCACGATGTAAGGTCTCCAGTTCCTGTCGTCTTGCTTATACATGGCCACTGCGTCTACATCTATGTAAAAAAAAAACATTACCTGGTCAAAAATCTTTCAAACTCTGACCGAATATTTAAAGTATTTGACTTACTATGCATAATGAACGTATAAAAACCCCTTTGTAGTTTAGGAAATTCGATGATTGGCGGATCCTTTATGTACTCTCGAGGTAACATGGTACCCAAATTGAGTAAAATTGTCTTATTTCTAAAATATACCTAAAAATAAGTGAACCGGATTATTCCCTGGTGAAATATCAGAATTAAGAACCTACTTTTAGTCTATCCGGAGGTGGAGCCATCAAATGCTCAGGGACAATATTAGCATCTTTAAATTGGAAAAATACTTCGTTGAATTTGGAGCCTCGAAATTTTCTCGTGGGACGTATCATCTGAAGGGAATTTTTCAAAAATAAATGTCTCTTGTTTTTTATGTAGGATTTTGTGGAAATTTACTTACTTCTGCGGGTAAAATTGATATACTTAGGATGCAAAATATCGAGTAAACTTTTAACATTTTTCTCCTCACCCTGTGTTACCATTAGTCTGGGAAATTCGATTGGCAATCTCAACTCAGCTGATGATTTTTCAACGTTCTTACCTAACAATATCGAATTATGAAAAAATCACCGAGCAATTATACTTCAATCAAGAATTAAATATTTCACAATTTTTTTATTCATTTTCTCAGAAATTTTGATTGTTTTAACAAATGGGAAATTTTTCATTGGGATTTGGCAACACTGATTTTTTAACTTTATTGAAATATCGAAAGCTCGCAGGTCTTATGTGCAAAGTTGTTTCATATCGACTGTTTGATGGTACTAGTGGTTTTGTAATTCACTTAATGAGTGATTAGAATCATTGCGAGTATGATGTACAGTGTTGCCATTTGGTTAAATTTCCCTGGTTGGATAAGACTTCCATTATTTTGATAATTTTAAAGTCAATTGCCAAAGGTTGATTAATGCTTTATTTCTGGTATGTTCAAGTGTTGATATGTGATTGAATTTGAATTTTGATAATCAATATCGGAACAGTGCAGTGTTGTCAGATAGAGAAATGTTTGATTAAAACCAAATTTTTTTTATTGGTGTGCCAACTTATAATTGACTATAATTTGATTTGGTCTGCCAACTACGAAATTTGAATGCAACCAAGCACAATTAACTAAAAACTTTATGTACACGTGATGCCTAAGTTTGAAAATGAAGGAGCTTCAAAGCTTACAAAATTGGTTGGCAACCCTGCGTTCGAAAATTTTTCCGACGCCAACGGTGGATTGCACTTCGAAAGACTAAAAAAAGTTTTAATCAAGTTGGGATGCCTATCTTCAAAATTGAAGGAGTTATAGCATCAAGAAATTCCTGTAAAGCGTATTGCCTACCTCAGTTTATTACTGTGCACTGATGAGTCATGAAAATTGCAAAATTCCTTCAAAACAATACATGAAACAGGTGTAACTTTTTGAGAAGAACAAAAAATTTATGTGAAAAATTTGCCTATCTTTGAAAATGAAGGCGCTACGAAGCATAGAAAATCAGTATTTTCGAAGTTTTAGGTTTCTTTTGGCAATTTTTCACATAATTTTCTTGTTCTTTTCAAAAAGTTACACCTGTTCTATCATCCATGTATTGTCTGAGTAGAATTTTTATATTTTTGTACCCAACTGCCCCTTCAAAATTGGGATAGGCACCTATCGTTTCACTCGAATTCCAGCCTGATGTAGGCTTTTTAGGAAATTTTACAGGTATAGGTAGATAATATTCGATAATTTTGTGGTATTTAATTTTTTATTCTTTGGTTTACTCATATTATCTTTAATTACAATTAATGCAAAATAAGTAAAGACTTAGTTTTCTCATTTTAAAAAGCTGTAATAGAAATTCCCATACTGAGGGTTGCCCAGTTTGTATTTATAAATGAATTTGGTCAAGTTGAATCGCTGCAATGTTCTTGGCCTGGAAAAAAATCATTCCACAATACTCTTTAATTGATCCCTTCTCAGTTTATTTTCACTCAACGAATCATACTCACTTGTAAATATCTTTGTAGTCGAAGAATATAGGTTTCTTTTGTTTGTACACTAAAAATATATGCCGTTGAACTGCAAAATTGTACCGAAATATTAGTTCTAGCATCTTGAACATTTGCAAGTATTTTTTTACTCACATGCTTCAATAGGTTTGTAATCGAGATTATAATCATACAACACGAATCCATCCGATACTCTGCAAGGTCCTGGAATATTGCCGACTACCCAAGGACGCCATCTTCTGTACGAGAAATTACCAAGAGGTACATCTGGATCTAAAATATCACGTTAGGATACTCTTCTGAAATTCTCTACCGCAAAAAAAAATCCTATAAAAATAATTTCGTTGGTACTGTGCATTATTAGCGTATAAAGAGCATTTTCTTCTCCTCGCCATGTGACCCTGGGAGCTTTAAAAGCTGTATACCATCTTCTGTGGCGGTTTCCTAAATTCGCTCGAACGCAGTAGTCCCAGTATACCTGGAATTTATCCATTTATTTGTATCAGAAAAGAACCAGAACTTGTAGAAAACAACTCAGCTTGACGTACCCAGCATTTTTTCAAAGGTGGCACCGGAATTATGTAAGGGCAAATTCCACCTCTTTTGAATTCCGTTATCATTGGATTTTGAATCAGTTCGGGGTAGTAGCCGAATATTGGAATGTGATCGTAGGCAGAGTTGTTGGCATATTCGAGGAATTTGTGAAATTCTAGGATCTCTTCGCTAGATGGCTGGTTAATTTCAAATGGGGAATCAATATGGCATCGTTTGTTTGTAATTTTGCCGAGTGAATACTTACTTCGAGATCACTGAGTCCACTTATTTCTACTCCTTCGTATTCGAAAATCTTATTTGCATTGATCAAAATTAACGCTGTGATACCTGTTAGTAATAAAATATAAAACATGATTATAAAAATTGAATCAACTTATGTAAGTGTATCCGATGAACGTGATAAATATTAGTGTTGATAAGAACTTGATGCTGTTGAAAGTTGTAGCTAAATGTATTTCGACGATTGATAATAAATGATGCAAGAATTTTCTAGAAATGAGAACAGTGTTGTACGAAATTCGAAATCAATTACGATTTATTTTACTGATACGAACAAAATCGTAATGAAACTTTCCAGCATATTCACGAATAATTCTAAATTTGTCTATTTTAACGATGACTAGTTCGATTAATTATGTTTTAAAATTATTCAAAACCGAATATAACACATTCGATGTAAAAACTGATAGGTTTTGAGG
This sequence comes from Pseudococcus longispinus, assembly GCA_900064475.1. Taxonomy (NCBI): domain Eukaryota; kingdom Metazoa; phylum Arthropoda; class Insecta; order Hemiptera; family Pseudococcidae; genus Pseudococcus; species Pseudococcus longispinus. The sequence continues at coordinate 5,088 of FIZU01059823.1, forward strand.
TAATTCCAATCTTCAGAATACATAAAATTTCCAATATCCGAATCTCCTTGAATTTTGGTGAGAATTTACTCAATCTGAAAAAATAATCTTGTTAATTGAAATGTCACTCGCAGGCTTCTAATAATAAATCACAAACGACAGCTCACTTATGCCTATCCTCTGGTAGGAAAGCTCGTTTGCCATTGTGTTTGAACACAATCATGATGTGTTGTTGAATTCCGCCGCGCCGTGTTTGGTATCGTCGATTATTCTGTTAGGCCAGAGAATTTCGCCATGATGAATGTTTTTCAGCGGAGGTATACTACCAATGACCTAAGGATACCAATCCTTAAATGCTATATCGTTCAGAGGTACATCTGGATCTGAAATAACACTCCAGTTAGTTTTGACACTAATCCTCCTTCATGTATTGAATTGATAGTACCAATACCTACGAAACAAAACCGATGTCTAGAAATGATGGAGATTACCACGAAATTTAATATGAGGTGAGGACAATAAACGTTCGTCATGCACAAAATTACCCAAATGAGAAACTGCTATCTACTTCATCCCATGATCCGAAGTAAACTGTAACCAAATTTTGGTCAAGATATAGTCAAATTGTAATATTTAGGTACCTAGATTAGATACTTGTTTACATACATCTCCTCAGAGATGAATTTCGAAATTTATGCGACACGATTCCAACTTCTAACAATTCTTCTTCTTTTACAGATCAACGACACCTATCTGTGATACCTGCGCCTTCTCTTGGATCCAATTCACGACGCCGGAAATTAGTCCGTTTTCAATACAAAATATTTTCGATACCTACGAGTAATTCGGTAAATCTACTTTCAGCATCATACACTAAGCTGATTAATAATACTAGTTTTGGTAATAATGTTGGAAGCATGGCGCTTTTAACATCTCAACGTCAGAATCAACTTGAAAATCGCCATGGAGACATACTCCATTTTGATAAACGTCAATACGTCAATTGGACTGATGAAGATGAAGTCATGTGGTGGAATAAATCATCGCTGATGTCTTACCTAAAATAAATAATGAGTTTCGTATTAGAATAGAATGCATTAATGACCCATTTTCTACCCAGTTCTGAGATAAAGTTGATTTTTGATCAGCGAATTTCTTACAAAAAGAGGTATTGGAATTTTTCACCGAAGAAATCTTGAGCGATGTTTGAACCATTGGCTTCCATTTTGTATTTTTTCGTAAATTCGATTTCACTACAGTACGATTATTTAATAATTATGCTCCATAGTAGTCATTAATTCCAACTTTTTCAATAAAAATACCGAAAATAATTAATCCTTATCATATTTTCAATTTCAGAAAAGCGATAAAAAACAGCTGGAACCGGAAAAACAGAAAAAAACCCAACAGAACCGAAAACAGAAACCATTTAGGAAGTTTTAGATAGGAATGAAACTGCTACCTATTTTTAAAACAACCAATCAGAAGCATTCTATCTGTTTGGCGTTTGTGTTTTTCGGTGTGTTGTCGTTTTCGTATTTGTTTATCAGACTATCCAGTTACGTTTGCATATCCTTGGGGATTGTGTTTGTTTTTGTTTTCATTTTATTCGCCGAATGTCGGTTACTTCGTGAATTCATGTATCTTTTATTATTTTTTTCGGTTATTTTGTATTATTTTATTAGATATTTCGTGTTTTATTTTCGATATTCGCGTAGTTTTATCGTGCAACGATTACATTTCGCGATATTATGTTACACATTCGGATTTTTCGCGTATTCGGTTCTCGTGAAAGTGAATTGATCGACAATCGAACGCCGGAAATATTTGTACTTTGAATGAAACTCTTTCAAAATGCCGAATATAGATAATATATTCTACAACACCAAACAGGAAGAATTTTTGGTGAGTTGAATGCTTTATTGTTCTTAGTATCGTTTAGTTCAACGTTCAACCACCGGAATTGTAATTTGAGAACCATTTCTTGTATTTCCGTGATCGTAGATTAGTGTTGGGTTTTCAGATGACTCATTCCCTAAGGAATTCGTCATTCGTGTATCGAGTATTCAAACTATCGCAAATCGTGATGTTTTCGTTCGATGAGAGGTAGAAAAACAAACGTCGTTAGATTTCTAATCCGGTGACATGAAAAAATTACCAGCCCATGGGTTACCTAGACCATATTTTTTGGAAAACTTCTGTGGGAAGAAATGTTCGCGATAAGGTTGCCTGTTGAAAATATCAAAATTAATGAACGTTTAATTCAAATGTGCCATTGGTAGTTAGCTTATGTATGAATGAGCCTATGAGCTTACGTTAAATTATCGTAGTCAATTTCGTTGAAAACTGTCGCCGGTGGTTCGTGGTAGATTAGAAATACGTGTCGGTGGAATCCTAGGCAAATATGAAAGTATTAATTATTATTTACGATGATGATTATCGAATATAAATTATGTTTATAATGTACCTTTTCGTAGACCACCCGGTTCGATATATTTAGCTACGGTTTTCCCAGCAGTTACATCGTGTCCGGGGATATTGACCACTAGCCATTGTAAAAACGGTCCAGCAAAAGGATTACCTCGATGGGGAACATCCAAAGCTAAAAATGATCCGAATTGAAGACATATAATACATATTTAGTTCTTGAAAATGGTATTAATCTCAGGTTATCTCATCATACCAACGTATAAAAGCGTATAGTTCAAATCCGGCTGGCTTCTCCATGTTACAATGGGTTGATATTGGCACCTAATACCGCGTATTTCTTTCCCAGGGAAAATTGTATCGTTTGATAGACCTTTATCGTCCGATGGACCTTTATCGCCATCGAACATTCTGTACGTGTAATTTGACGTGTAGAAAACCTGATATTGTTCGAAAATTAATTCTTGTTTGCATCAATTTGGTATTTATTGATCTTGACGGTTTCAACTCACGCGACAAAAACTCGGAGGTGCTTCATCATCGTTCAAAATATTCGGTATGATTTCTTCTTCTTTCATTCTGCCTTTCAAATCGTACATTTTACTTTTGTAGCCTCTTTCAATCTGCGAAAATTCACGAGCGAGTTTTAGTTCAAGAATCGAGCTTCAGTTACGTTTCGATCACTTACCGAAGGCAATTCGTGCGATTCTATGAAATAACAATCGGGTATTTGATGTCCTTTGAATATTGATTTTAATTTAGCCATGATTACGTCGTGGGGAGGGGCTATTTTATCTCGTAATTTTTGTTTCTCCGTTTCATTCTTCCAAGCTAAGCAGATCTAGGAGAATATGGGTGAAATATTGAATTACCATACGAGTGTGAAGATGAAATGGATCGTCGATGAGTGATTTTTAGACGAAAACCATGAAACTCACCAAACATCCGGATAAAAATAATAGAAAAATTAAACGCATTATGAAGCATCGATTTAGTTGAAAACGAATACTTGCATTTTACATGATGAAAAGTTCACAACTGTAGAGTATCGTCGATGATCGGAAAAGGGGGCAATATTAATATGATTTTAGGTACTGATTAAAAGCTCTGGTGGCCAGCGAGTGTACCATTTCAGTGCATAAGTATGATAATACGTGTAGTAATTTTAGGAGTGAACGAATTTCGAAAATTTATTCGGGTCATTTGGACTATTTTTACGTAAATTGTTGTACCTACGTGAAAATTTTTCAGAAAAGGGCGTTTAAAAGCTGAAATTTTATCGAAAAAACGTAATTTTATTTGAAAAAATTTAAAAAACATGCATTATTTTACCAAATGAAATGAATCCTTTGTGCCCGACCGAAGCGAGGGCGAAAATTTTTGTAGAAAAAGGCACCCAAAAGCTTAAATTTTGTCATTTTTCCAACTGTTTTTTCTCAATATTTTTCAGTTGTGATTTTCCCATCAAGATCGTAATTTTCGAATTCAGATTAAAATGTTCTACTATTTTCTAACTCGTTCAGCAATATTTCACCCTAAATTACAGTTTTTCCAACTCAAAGTTCAAATTCCCAACTAAACGATTAATTTTTCAGCTTAGGAGGGGCAGGCTGCTCCTCATGCCCCTACTCGCTCCGGTCCTGTCTCGAGTTAATTTCTGTTTACATGAAAGAGGTGAATCGAAAAATTAGATTATTTCTTGTTTTGAAAATTTAATCAAGTGATAGAGATAGCGAATTACATATTTAGATAATTTTGATTGAAGGTATGTGTATTTAATTGAGGGCTGTGTATGCGTTAATTTATGAATTCGAATTTTTTCTGAAGTCGAAGATTGATTAGGCGAATGCTTATTAATTTTTAAAGATAAATTGATTAGAATTTTTTCAGGTTTATAATTTTTCACGAAAATGATACCTGAGTTGAGAGAAGATGAAAGTATAAAGATAATAGGGAAAAGCTCATGATGGCCCTAAATAAAATTGGTAACACTGAGTACCTGATTTTTTTCAAGAATATAGTGCCAAATTCGTATTTCAGGGCGACCGAAGATGAAATATCAGAGACAGAGTAAATTATTATTATGATTTTGAACTCAAAATCGGTTGATAAAAGCTCAATATCGGTTCGAGCTGAAGTCAAATGAGCTTTGAAATATTTCAGAAATAAACTTTAGATTATACCAAATTCGTTTTTATGAAAAATGGAAAACAAAATGTTGGATTTTTAATACTGGAATGAATACATTGGCAACTTTCTTGTTGAAAATATCCCCCCCCCCCTTATTTTCATACCACTCACAAAATTTGAAAACATAGGATATGCTTTTGCTCTTTGTTTTATTTCCAAATTATTTCTATGCATCAACCTGCCCACTTTTTTTTCTAATTCAAATTTTAAAAAGTATTATTTCTTTAATTTTCTATTTTCAAAAAGGCAGTAAAAATCTGAAAAATTTTTCAAGTTCAAAAAAGTCTGACAAAATATTTAAAATTTAATTTTCAAAGTTCAAAAA
>FIZU01059852.1:0-11770 GCA_900064475.1 Pseudococcus longispinus
GTTCAAATGATCCGAGATGCCCACCCCCGCCTCCTCCCCCACCACCACCACCACCACCACCTCCTCCTCCACCACCACCACCACCTCCGCCACCGCCTCCAACATCGCCACCAAAACCAGTCTGTTATCCTGGTTCCAATGACCCAAGATGTCCTAAACCTCCTCCACCACCACCAACTAGGCCACCATCCACCTATCTTCCACCACCATCGCCTACTCCTGCAAGATTAGTCTGTTATCCTGGAAGTACTGATCCCAGGTGTCCACCACCTTTGAGAACTCCTCCCCCACCGCCACCGCCACCACCACCAACACCACCGCCTAAACCGATCTGCTATCCTGGATCAAATGATCCCAGGTGCCCACCTCCTCCACCTCCACCTCCAACTTCACCACCAAAACCAGCCTGTTATCCTGGTTCCAATGATCCAAGGTGTCCGAAACCACCTCCACCACCACCACCTCCACCAACCAGACCACCATCCACCTATCTTCCACCACCATCGCCTACGCCTGCAAGATTAGTCTGTTATCCTGGTAGTAACGATCCCAGGTGCCCTCCACCTGCAAGAACCCCTCCCCCACCACCTCCACCACCAACTGCACCTCCAAAACCGATCTGTTATCCAGGATCTAACGATCCCAGATGTCCACCGCCTCCGCCCCCGCCACCACCTCCTCCAACACCACCGCCACAGCCTATTTGCTATCCGGGCTCCAATGATCCCAGATGTCCACCTCCTCCACCTCCACCTCCTCCATCAATTCCTCCTACTCAAGGTCCGGTCGTTTGTACTTGTAATGGAACAACGCACCGTCCAGTGATTTTCCCCATTTGCTATCCAGGCTCAACGGATCCTCGTTGTGCCCAAACCTATCAAGCGTCATCGAGGCTTTCAACCGGTTATTTACCACCACCGCCATCGAAACGAGAATCAGTCGAATCAAATGAAATTAGCAGTAAGTTTTTATTTGTTCGTTATGCATTATGAAATGGCCATGAACAAATTTCTGTATAACGCCTATCCGAATTTCTGTTTTTGTTGCAGGTAACGATAATTTAGAACAAAACCAAGTTGATTTGTCAAACTTAGAGCGTATAATTCGTCAGTTTGCAAAAGTAGAAGGTCACGATGCTGGTGATTCAGTGAAGGATTTAGCAGGTCAAGTTCTTGACGAGTTGAAACAAATCCAAGGAAGTCAGCCTCAAGAGGTCAATAAAGCATTTAATAATTAATTTATTTTCGGCTTATTTATTAAGCCTGTTCAGGAGATGTTAAATCGAACAGATTTGTTTTTTATATGTAAATAAAAATTTTGTTATAAATTGAGCTTTTTTTGACGTTTCTGAGAGAAAATTAAAATAAAGTATACGAGTGAAAGCAATAAATATTTTTATTGTAACAAACTATTAAATAACAAATCATGTGCTAAATTGATTAATCTCATCTCGAATGATTTGACATCATCTACTTAACGTTATAAAATATCAAGGGAATGTGTAAAAAAAGGAGTCCACTTGACGAGGTCATTGAACCACAACTTTCGACGGTTCTCAAATTGACTCCTTGGTTCTCCTGATATGTCCAAAATACATTCAGCTTATCCGTATTAAATATAAACACAATTGCGATAACGATAAAATATGAAACTTAACCTATGGTAAAAAGATTTTCTTGAAAAAACGCAAAATAAAAACATTAGGCGCTTCGTTAAAATCGTAGTATGAGAAAGTTGTTAAATATGGCGAAAAAGTGACACTTGAAGGTAGCGTCTATTGAGACACTTGCAATAAAGAGTTGATAGCTGCATCTTTATTTCCACCGTTGGCTTCTAGAACGGATTTAACGACTTCTTTATCCAAATTCGGGAACATTTCTTCAACCTGGAATGTTCCAAGTGATAAATATCGTGTCATTTTAAATTAGAATAGTATGTATCTCAAAACGATACGTACCATTTTTAAATCTTCGGCTGATATTTGTGGCGCAGCTTGCGGAGGCGGATATGGTGCTTGGTACACAGGCACAGGTGCATAGGCGCCATATCCGAGAAGTCCAGCGCCGGTACGTGGCACCATCATGACAGGCGGGGCAGCAGCAATACCGTACGATACTGGAGCCGTCTGCAATAGGGAGTTATTTGAATAAGGCCACCAATGAGAAGAATAAATGACGATCGCATAACTCACAGAATAACTAAGAACTAGATTGATTGCACCTTCTTGACCTTCGCCTTGTTTTCCACTAAGAGGAAACCATTCTTCGTGGGTTTGACCGGCAAATACCGAAGCTGGGATGGGTACCTGAGCCCAGGCAATTAACTCGTCCATTGTGAATGAGCATTCGTCATATATTTCAACGCTTATCGTGTTTACTCCAGCTGGTAGTAAACTACAATAAAAAAATACCGCGAATGTAATAATTAATGATAGATTAAAAACACGGCGTAGTTAATAGGTTACCATTGAACAACTTTATTCCATCTAGGATTTTTACCACCGTTGCTATCAGTTTGAGTTTCATATACGCAATGACCGACTCTTAATCGAGCATAAGGATCCATTCTGGCTATTCCATAATTCTTCACTAACTTTGCCTGCAAATTCAAGCCATACGTAGAACAGATGGTTGATTAATAAGTATTGGTTTTATCGAACTAAGTTTACCTGATCTACGGTGATATTCAAACGTCCCATGGGTGAGCATGTAGGAGCATTCAATTGTCTATCCAAAGCCATAGCTAACTGTTGATCTGCATCTGGTGGCGGCTGACTCGTAACTCTCAAAAAATCTTTTGGTAATTCGCCCAAAACCAACTGTTGAAGTTTAAAAATGGATGAGTATTATTCGTTGTATAAAGAATAATTAACTTAAATACTTACTCTACGCCTTCTTTCTTCGCTGAATTTCGGTTGTGAAGTCGTTGAACTCATTCTGTAAAATACACACAAAATTTACGTCGTTGGAATACGTGACATGAAATGCAAAGCTCGAGATGAACTAGTACCAAACAAGGAAATTTATGTTCTATTGAACTTACTTGATTATTAGTAATGTTACACAATATTAACACTAGAAAGAAATACTCGTACTTCGTTTTTTTTCCTAATCACGAATAAAATAAAATAATGGATAATTATTTTGCAGGTGATAAGAAAACAAAAATCAGAAAAACATTGCGAAATATTTTCTTTGAGTTTTACGTATTCGGTTACGCGTCGAGTAGTCTTAATTTTTTTCTAACTCAAATTATTCTTGAAAATCAGATTTCAATGAAATTTTATTAGTATTTTAAACATAATTCTTGCTTACAAAATTGAATTGTGTATTCAGTTAAATCAAAAGCGTGGTTTATCTACAAAGAAATGCTTTTCAAATTTTTCCATCTCAAAAAAATTGTGAATTTTTTGGTTTTCAAAATGTACACAAGATAGCGTTGTAATAGGCAACTTTCTTTGTTTAGACGTGTGTGTGTGTTTTGTTGCGAAGTTTTTTTTATTTCTCCAAAAGTTCGTTTGATATCCGAAGTTCAGTTGTTTGTTAAAATTATTGAGAGCAGTTGTTAATTCAACTCCGTGCGATGTAATGAGAAATTACGACTTTTAAAAATTGAATTTCATACGTGATACGTGAAGAAGTATTAATGTTTCAGAATTATTTCACATTATTCAGTTTAATTTAAAGTAACACCGTGAACAAATCGCAAACATGTCCAAAGACATGCTTACTGATAATAACCTGGTACAACCTCTCCTAACAGGTGAGTTCTCCATTTCAACAGTTAAATTCTTCCAAATTGTATCGATTTCGATGTACCGAAAATCAAAATCATACGAATAGTGTGACATTTCATCATACTTGTTATTTTCACTGGCGAACTTCAAACACCAAAACACACATCGGTTTGCAAATTCGAACAGGTTTTATTCGTAACGAACTTGAACGTTATCAAATACTTTTTTCTTACTTTTCATACGAAGTAATTTTTCATAATTTTTTTCTCTTAGATTTGTACCAGATTAATATGGCTTACGCGTATTGGAAAGCAGGGAAGACCAACGATTACGCCGTATTCGATTTATTTTTCCGTAAAAATCCTTTCCAAGGAGAGTTCACCATATTTGCTGGATTAGAACAATGTATAAAATTTCTGGACAATTTTCAATACACCGATAGTGGTGAGTTCTTCGCTCGTACGATGCTATATTTACACACGTAGCGAAATATTCCTTTTCTCAGTCACATTCCATGACCGATAACTTCTCCGGAAGAGTGCTTATGAATGCAAAAATATCAACGTTATGTGCTTTATCGCTGTTTCAAATTCATTATTTTTTTCCTATCGGAAGAAGTGTGCGAATCAGTAACAACGTATTTTCATTCACCAGCGAATTAAATAATGCTCAATTTGTTACAACTCATGTTTTCATTTTGATTTAGAGAATTTGGCGTCACGTCGAAGTACTCGACGTATTGATGATTTTGGCAGTTTATCTGCTTAGGTGAAATTCCTCTAGTTTTGCCAACTTGTCAATAGTTCTGGTTTATAATAATTTTTGTTCACTTTTTTCCGTTCCATTTATCTTCGCACTTTTTTTGGTATTTGAATTTACATGGTTTTTTACTTGAATTACGCTGTGAAATGAAAAAGTTTTCTGTGGGAAAACTTCATGGACAATTTTTTAAATTTGAGAACAAAATTCATGTCACGAAGTAGTACGAGACAAATAAAGTATTCAATTATATTGAGAAAAAAATCAGGAAAATATTCGAAAAATTAGAAAATTGATTCAAATTGAAAACTTTATGAATGTGAAAATATGAATTTTTCAAAGTACCTACAAAAAAAATAGTAAAAATGATGTACATATTTTTCAAGATTGATTAGAATATTGATATTATAAACAATATGTATCGACTAACAAACTACTTTTTCGATTTCAGACATCGAATATTTGAAGCAAACTCTTCCAGCAATAGATGACGAATTTTTCCACTTCCTAAGTCAGCTACATACGAAAGATATCACATTATATGCCATTGACGAAGGATCGGTTGTGTTCCCAAGGTAAAGAATCGTCGATCATTTATTTTCACGATCAAAATTCCATCCATTTTAGCCTTCCCTTTATTTCATAAATAGCAAAAAATAAACTCGTATAATTCATTTCCAGAGTTCCTATGATTCGTGTAGAAGGTCCTTTAGTAGTAGTACAGTTAATCGAGACGACATTCCTGACATTGGTGAATTTCGCAAGGTAAATAGTTATCTTATCAAATGTCGTTAAATACGTTAAATTATCCGACAATATGGCTAATTTTGTGCCCCATTAATTATTCGCGTAGTTTAATGACAACGAACGCAGCCAGGTATAGAATGGCGGCCGGCGATAACGTTTCACTATTGGAGTTCGGTCTGCGTCGAGCTCAAGGTCCAGATGGCGGATTATCGGCGTCCAAATACGCTTACATGGGTAAATAAACATTGTATTTCGATATAACCGGAGTGAAAAAATTACTGCATTGCCGAGCGCGTCAAATTATGGTGCCTTGTATCGGGTGTCACGACAGCTAGGCTTTTTTACAAATCGATGGCACCCGGTACCAAGACTTCCGTTGGTACGTAGATTTCACACGATCGTTTTCCTTCGACCGTTTAATTGCGGCAGCGTGAAATGAATGTGTTTTGAAATCACGTCGATTCAACGAGGTTAATGCGAAAAAGTTTTACCTCGACCTTGGCAATGAACGAGTAGACGTTTTCGAGCTGACATTACAGTCTCGAGTTTTTAATATATTATTTTATTAGAAATGGCTTCGAAGTTGACAAAACGTATTCGACGTTTTTATCGGTCATAAGATAAGATATGTTCAATTTGAGTTTTCATCGCATAATGTACCTTGAATGCTGATGAATTTGAAAACTTCGCGTCGAAATGAAACTAATACTTATAATTCACGAAGGCGAAGGCAACTTCTCAACAGATAATTCAAAAGTATTTGCGTGCGTAATTTGTATGCGATATCTTTGTTCGTGTATTTATCGTCAATCAACCGCTCATTGATAATATTATTTATCAGCGTAACTAATTAATGGTATTCTCTAATTCAACGTGAGCTGATATTTTTCAATATTTCGAGTATCTTACCAAAATTATTGATGTGATTCAAAAAGTATGTACAAAGTACTTTCCATTTACATTGATGCGATGCAGTGTTCGGTTCTAATTGCGAATCTTGAGTGAACTTTGAACCGGTGATGTAAAAAGATGGATCATGTTTATTATTAGATATTCTTTTTTTTCTGAATTGAATGAATTAAAAAACGAGACGAAATGAGAGAATTACTTGATAATTTAAAACGAAAGAGAAAATTTTAATAAAAGATAGAGGATTTTTTCGTTTCTATTTTAGAATATTTCAGTTTCGAAATAATCAGGTGATATAATTATTTTTATTTTTATTATTATTATTATTTTTAATACGAATGAAAATAAAATTTTTGGGAAGAGGGCCATCAAAAATTGTCCTTAGGGGGCGAGCAGGAGGGAATTTTAGGAGTGGAAACATTGTTATTTCTGCACATAAAGGGATAGGGGTATGTTTAGTATCATTTTCATATAATTCGGCCCTTCTAAACTCCAATCCGTCGTTGCTTTCTCCATTGAAAGCAGAGAAGTGGCACGATCGTGAAATTTGTGTCGGAGAAAATGATCAGTTTTGTACAAACAGAAGTAAAATCACAAATTTTAATTTTTTGAGTCCTTTAGGGGTGACCAAGTGGGTCAAGAAACACGTCTTCATTATAACTCGAACTTCTCATGTTCAATTAAATGAAAAACCACGTATGTCAGCTCGTTGTACTTTATTATTTACCAAAGAAAAAAAGTTATCGATTTCGAAAATTGATATGTAATTTTATCCTTACAAATCAATTTTTTATTTCTTTTTATTTTTCAATGCAATAGATTACGAAAATGAATTTATATTCAGAATAGTTTTTTGTGAAACAGCAATCAATTTATTTTCAAATTAGTACAAATATCGCGGAATCATTTTACTTCTCTTTTGTTTAAATGAATATTTTGAAAACTTCGGATTCGAACCACTTAATTATAATTACTTATTGAAAATATAAGTACATAAATGCATGATCATAAAAATTTTAAAATGAAAAATTTCAACGAAAGTCATTCAAAACATTAAGTAATCGAGTTTCTTAAAAATGAGGTTTTTTTTTTGGAAGAAAACATCACGATTATCGCTGTAAAGTAACGCTAAAGTTAGGAACATGTCATTAAAAAAATAGTTGAAAATACATTTAAAATTGTTGAAAACATAAAGAACGTCATACTAAATAAAGTACCAAAAATATCGTAAAACATGTTTGTAAATGAAGAATATTTGTAAAAATAAACAAAAAAATAGGCATGAAATTGACATTTCAATGATGAATTTTCGATTCGTTCGTTTGATTTTGATTTGAATCCTATTTCGTGAAATTCAATTCATCAATTTTAGGAAATTTATGCTGATTTTCTGTATCTTCATCAATTCCATTTGTTTTGAATTTGGCAATGGGTTGTTCATTGGTCAAAAACATAACATCCCTGTTGTTCAATTTGACCACTTTGTAATCAGAGTGTGCTTTTGCCTTGGAACTGAAGAGAGACTTGAATTCTTTCGCAGCATCTCCTTCGATGCGGAACACCTCTTTAAAATCTGTATTTTCTTTCTTTGCCAGTACACCTACATCAGAAAATGTTCCATCTTCAAATAGAGTCACAGCGTAAACGTCGTATTTGGCTGTTCGGTCCAGAGGCTTCCAATTACCATATTTGAATAAATTCGATAGATTATCTTTAGTTTTTCCGAAAAGGTTGTCGGATTTAGTTTCGTGGTTTTTGATAGTTATGGGCGAATGATAATCGTGGAAAAAACGTAAATTTACGACTTCGGGGTAGCTGTTACCTTTGTAAGTGAATATCCCATTGGTTTGAAATTCAGCTAATGGCTTTTCCGACTTCAGGTACATAATATTCGAATTATTACAGTTGATTACACCGTAGTCTGTTCTTGGAAGTAAATGCCAACTATCGAAACGTTTCTCGAACTCTTGTTTAGGAATTCCTTTGAGGATGTAAACTTGTTTGGAATTGGAATTTTTCTCGCTGACTAGTACACCCACAGCTTTGTACTTGATTTTGTCTACGGTAAAAGCGAAAACCGTATATTCGCCGAACTGGTTCAGATTCCGAGTCAACCATTTGTCCCAGAGAAATAAATCAGATAATTCTTCTTTAGTAAATCCAAAAATCTTCTGGTAATCGTACCATGTCTTGGTATAAAATTCGAAATCTTCGTATTTTGGGCATTTTTTATTTTCAAAAGTTTCGGTACCATTGACTGTAAATTTTGCTATGGGTTCCCCCGCAGCTCTATGGATTATTTTCAAACTACGATGAGCTGTAGTGACGTAATCCTCTTTTTTTAATAATTCTGGGTTATAGAAGTAGTGTTTAAAACGACCTTCGTATGCGCCTTTTAAATGGTATACTTTTTTGCCGCTGGCTCTTTCTTTCTGGGCTAAAATGGCCACATTTGGAATCTGACGTATGTTTTTGATAGTAAAAGCTAGAATTTTATAGGTTCCAGCTAAGTCGAATTTGTTCCAGTTTTCGTCTCTCGAAAAAAGATGCAGTTCGTCTGGACTTATCTCTACTTTATGAGTAGGCTCTTTATCAATTTTCTTCGTTTTAGCAGAACGTTTTTTAGAAGTGCCCGGCTGCGGTTCTGGTTTCATTAGATTAGCCATCAGTTTAGTCGTGTGATCAGCAGCCTGATCCACGTTCTTCTGGTTGTCCTCAGCAGGTATGTCTGATGATTTTTTTTCGTTCATTCTAGAAATCGTTTTGTTATTTTTCTCAAAACGTTTACTAGAAGTGCTCGGCTGCGGTTCTGATTTTATTGAATTAGTTACGTGACCAGCCTGGCTGATATTCTTCTGGTTATCCGTAGGAGGCAAATCTGAGGACTTTTTTTCATTCTTTTCGGAAATTGTTTCGTAAATTTTCCACGAATTCGTGTAAAATACAAAATCTTTAGGAAGTGCTTTCGTTTCATGGATTTTAAATTCTCCAAAATGATTTCCTGAGACTAGATGTATAATCTTCAAACGATTGCATTGCGTAGTGTAGTAATTTTCTTTCTGAAGTAAATCTGGTTTATTGAAGAGGTCTCGGAAATGATCAACATAAGGGCCTTTTAAACGGTATACGCTTTTACCTTCGTCATCTTCTTTTTGAGCTAATATAGCCACATATGGATGCATTATTCCTTTGTATTTCACGGTGAAGGCATAAATCTTATACTTTCCAACTTCGTCTAGGTCTTTCCACGTCTTATCATTTGAAAAATTCGATAGTTCGCCGTCGCTTATTACATTCGTTGGTTCGTTATCGGTTGTTTCTATTCTAATGTCTCCAAAATGCTTGCTTAAATCGTCCAGTTGTGATTCATTTTTCAGCATTTCTTCTTCGACAGAGCTGATACTTGCTGTTTTCGGTCTTTCTGGAGTCGATACGTTGTCTAGAGCCGGTTTTTTGTTTTCTTCGCTTCCTATATTCATACTGGCTAAGGTGTCACTTATTTCGTCTAATGGACTCAGCCTTAGTTGTTCGTCATCTGGAGGTTTTGTTTCCTTTTCTTTATTCGACAAGTTATTTCTATTCGGAATATTCCCAATAGCTGAAGACATCTCGCTTCCACCTGTAAAATCGAACAACAGAAAAATGTATTTCTAGAACACGAATCAATCTACAATAAATTATGTATAAATAAATATAAAGATATTCAAATAGGTACGAGGTAAGTGATGAAAGAATTTTTTTTTTTGAAATTATCATTTGATCACTGATGTGACTAACTACTCGTCGAGAAAAACAAAAAAAAAACGTGATATGGAACTTGTTACCTAATAAGTGTTTTGATTACATCTAAATATGATTTCATTGAAAGCAAATTTTCCCCCATTTAAAATGTAAGAAACATGATTACCATACTTTTTATTCAGTTAAGCTATCGAGAGGACAGTTCTGTAAAATTTTTCACTTCGAACATTCAAGTTCAAATATATGGAGTCTTTGTGTAATGTACCTACCACTATCAACCTGCATTTGTTGAAATTTAGAAATGAAGCAATTAAAAAAATGTACTCTGCAATAGAACGAGTTCGTTGTGTCTTGCGCCATGATAAATGTACCGATGTAAAATAAACGTGAGTTCTTTATCAACTCGAATGCCGAAATACATCTCACCAAACCCCAAACCACAAGCACATCGAAGAATGCCGATACCAATATGCAAGGCAAATTGAATTTCTCAATATTGTATTAAGAATGAAAATGTAATGATACGAGTATAAATTCGATTACCCGACTCACCGCTTGAATTGTTCGCCATTTAGAATTCTCAAAATTATGTGTACTATGGACGTACAGGAAAAAGAAAGTAACACTCAGGAAATAAAATTACAAATGAACGAAAAATCAAACCGATAAGGCGATAATACTTCAAACAATAAATGTCCAACACCACTAGAATGTAAAATAGACGTTAGACTGATAAAAGATATTATCCAAACGTTGTGAAAATGATTAAAGATGTAATGAGAATGACGAAATGTTACGTACGTTTACGCGCCAAATTAACAATGTGATATTGCTTTTGTTGTTTTCCACGTGGTGGATCTGTTGATTCTTCGGGATTTGACACGTCATTCGAAGAAAGGGTTTCGTAATCTTCACCGATTCTATTCGTACCAACAATATCGTCGAATGAAAAATTTATTTCTTGCGAATTTGATGGTTGATCGAATGCTCGTTGTTCTACAGTATTGCCACAGATATTGCTAAAATTTTCGGTTCGGTTGCGTGGGTTCAAACTTTTATCTAATAAATTTAGGTCTTGGGAACTAAGCAGTCGTTCTAAAGCGAGTTCTTCTGGAGTCC
This sequence comes from Pseudococcus longispinus, assembly GCA_900064475.1. NCBI lineage: Eukaryota > Metazoa > Arthropoda > Insecta > Hemiptera > Pseudococcidae > Pseudococcus > Pseudococcus longispinus. The sequence continues at coordinate 11,012 of FIZU01059852.1, forward strand.
TGTCATTTGTATTGGCAGAATTCTGGGCTGTTATGAGAAGGTTTACATTATTATCCAATAAATCAAGTTCTTGGGAACTAAGGGTTTGTTCCAAAGCGAGTTGTTCTGCAGTGTAATCATTGGCGTTATTCTCAACTGATGAAGACATCTCGCGTCCAGCTGTAAAAGAAAACAGAAGAATATCTTTTTAGAATACTCATCATCCTACCATGTATTATGAATAGATATGGCGGCTGGGTCCATTTATAAGGTCGATGTGAAGGGAGGCGAGGTGCCCAAAGGATAGGTTTGAAGTGCTTCCCTATCTCTGGCTCGGTTCGGGTTCGGTTTTTGTAAACGCGCGGACCCTGCTGAGATCCAGAGTGGGGAAGGCGGGAAGAAAGGATGTCCGAATACCAGTGCAAGGCAGCGTAGAAGTTTCTGTTGCGTTCCTGCCCTCGTAGAAGTTCGAGGTGAAAAACGACTAGAATTAGAATGACTAGAAATCCTTAAATTTGATTATTTTCGTATAAATACAGCGAGCGTTGTCCGTGTGAGGTTTTTTGTACTTTCTTTAATTACGACTGAGCTACAGCCAGGGCTCCTTTCAGTGGCTCCCTACACGTAGATAAATTTCGAAATCGCCCTTCGAAATTTCATGCTCGAACCTTCCCTGAAAACAAAAGAGCACATGTGACAATTACAACAAAGACTAGAAATAGTTCAAAAAAACGTAGAATAAGCTGTGTAAAACGCCTAGAATAATCTGTGTGAAACATC
>FIZU01059857.1:0-16071 GCA_900064475.1 Pseudococcus longispinus
GCAGTTACATAAATCTATATATTTATTTACAAAAAAGCGAAAAACCTCAAGTTACTCGGATATGTTATGGGAGATTGTTCTGAGGTATTCAATTTCGTTTCCTTCGTTTTTGTACTCTGCCCACCGGCGTACAATACCAGAAATTCTATTTTGCAAATCTACCCACTTCCTTTTCGGAGCTGCCTTTACGCGTCGACCCATGCTTAATTCTGTAATCGCAATTTCCGTATCGGCCTGTTCCTTTTGAATTTCATTCAACGCCACGTACAGGTCTGGATGATTTTTTCCTAGTAGTACATGGAAACGGTTATGCCAGCCCTCGCTCGCAATATTGTTTTTTCAACGTTCCGGGATGCCGCTTCAAACTGGTTCCATAATTCAATTGAATAGCGAGGAGGGACCGCTTTTCTCCGACCTCTGCCTGGACGGCCGATCACGTAGTATTCCTCGAAGTAGTCCATAATTGGTATGAAGTCGTCTGAAGCTTCATCTCTCAAAATTTCAAATACTCGTCGGACCTCAGCAACAGGAACATAGGCAAGAGAAAGCATCATGTGACTGAATTATCTCATCGAATGATCTTCAGGATCAGTGTACGCCTCTTGAAGGCCTTCAGCCTGTACCTTTCGGTACACACTTTGCGAGAGATGAAACAAACAGCATGTAATGGGAAGTCCAGGAAAAACTGCTCTATGGAAATGGCGGCAGAGGCGAAGGGAAAGACTTCGAAAAGTGATTAAATTCTGTGATGAATATCGATTTCACGGTTTTTGGTACCTATGAGTTGGTATGAAAAGCGTTCAAACCAAAACAAATTTTTGGAGAATGGGAGCCCTCTTTAATTTCCCATAGGGGCGCAGGGGAGGAACTTTCGAGGCATCAGCCCCCTCCTTTATTTAACAGGGGTGAACTATTTCGTAATTTGGCTCAACATTAATTTATGAAAAAAAAATTACACCATACAGTAATCGTTCTCTTGAAATTTTCATTTTTGATAATTGTGTTGAAATCAAGGAAAGAGTGCAAAATTTTGTCAGTTGCTTGAAAGGAATTTTCTGATTGGATTTCCACCCATTGTACCCGTAGCGCAGAAATTGTAATTTTTCAAAAAACTGCATTTCTTTTTTAATTTTATGATTATTTTAATTAAAGTTACAAATTTTTTCTTGTTTTTGAAATGTAAGTTTAAGTATTTTGAACCAATCTAATAAATTTTTGATATACTAGGTAGGCACCTAGGCAATACACCTAATTTAGTAGGTACTGGAAATTTCTCAATGAGATAAAGATAATGAAATATTTCCCAGTAGTTTTATTGGTTTAAGCAGGCATCAAGTTTCGCGAAAATTTCGAGAATCAAAGATCAGCTAATTAAGCAGTACATTCTTAAATTTCTAAGAACTCAGACATTTTTCTGCGAAACGATCTATTACTTCTCCCACTTCTTGTTGCCACTTTTTTCTCTCTTTCAGCATCGAGCCCAACTGGCTTTTTACCTATAAATATCATTCGTCTGTGATACATGTGACAAAGCTACTGATTCACATTATCTAACAAGATTAGTGTGCAATTATCTCATCTGTTTTAAAGTATTATTTTTTTCTCTTTTAAACCTCATCATGGCGAATTTTCGTGGGGTAAGTTAATCGTGTATTTTCATTTTGCATATTGTGAGTACTTACTTACCTATGCTTAAACATGTACATTTGCGTGATCCTTATTTATACTCGTACTTGCGGGAATTTTTTTCTGTTTTTTTTTTTTTTGTTCTACCTCCCTAAAGTTGTTACTTAAATCCTAGAAAGTTTTAGCCTCCTATATGCAAAATAAAAGGTGGAATTTCTCTCCTTAATTTTCAATGGATGGGAGTCATTTTAAAAAATTGCGTGCTGATTTTTTTGTTCAAATTTCTGTACATTTTTTCGTCATTTTTGTTAGATTTGTGCCCAAATCTTACCCAATTTCAGTTTGAATTTTTGAAAGTCCCACAAAATTTATACACTTACGAAACTTAAACTTGAACACCATTTGAAAAAAGTCACCGTCATTTCCATACTACCCACAAAACTATATAACATACGATATGCTTTTGCTGATTGAAAATTTTTTACAGTCCAAAAAAGTCTCTGAAATATTTCTCAAAGTCAGTGGAAATCTAATAATTTTTCAAGTCCAAAAAAGTCTGACATTATGTCTAAAGTGACGAAATTTCGATACGGAATTTCATCACGGATTTTCGTCACAGAATTTCGTGTCGATTTTTCGTGACGGAATTTTCCGCGGGATCACTCCCCATAGCAAAAGCATATCCTAAGCTAATACATGAGAAAAAATATCAGGGCTGATTTCTTCTTTCTTAAAAACTTGTGTAGAGATAGGTATATTTTTATAAAATTTATGCAAGTGATTGTTTTATAATTTTGAATATTTTATTTTGTGCATATACCTGAAACTTTTCAACTCTATTTTGAATTTTTTCATTTCGATTGATAATTAATCGTAGTTGGAGGCTCCAGTGACGGATTTAGGGATTCTTTTTTGCGGTGGAAGGAGGAGGGGGTGTCTGATGCTTCAAATTTGCCAAGTTTTTAGTGCGATTTTCCGTACTTTTTTTTCACAATTTTAGCAACTATTATTGAGAGATCAATAACATTCAGAAAATGTAATTAAAATTGTGCTAGTTATTCGAGAAAAAGAGGAGTGATGATCGAAAATGTGATTTAATGTAAAACTCAAAAATATGTGCAATATTCTTTTCAGAGAATTTTTAGATTGCACCAAATTCAGCAATAATGGCATCTTCAGCCTGTGCGAAGCAATAGTGAAAATTTTTAGATATTTGGGCAATTTCCCAGATTTGGAAAAGTTCATCAACTTTTCTCAAATTTTTTCAACATTTTCAAACTTTATCAATTTTTCCAACTTTTTGGAAACGTAAAATTATTGAGGAGAAGGGGGTCTGGCAACCCCCTCAGACCTCAGTTGATACCATCCCAGGTAGACTCCCAACACGAAATCCTATTCAAAGTGTAATTTTTTTTACAGGTCTTATTCTGCACTCTCCTCCTGACCATCGTTATTTCTCAAATATCTGGTCAAGTTTTGAAAATACATGCTGCACCTGGTGCACCTGGAGGAAACGGTCAGCCCGGTTCAGATGGTTCGCCTGGTGGTAAGGGTGCAGGAGGCTTTCTTGGATTGGGTGGAACTGGTGGTGCCGGTGGTCAGGGAGGAACCGGTGGAGATGGAGGAGAAGGTGGAAATGGTGGAGGTATCATCATTACCGATTAAAGAAAAACATGAAACAATGACGAACATACGTTTCGAGATGGAGATTTTGAATCGTTGTATTGTGGAAATTTTTATTTTATCACACCTACTTATCTTAATACCTATGTGATTACTAAGCGTTTTGTACTTACTTACCATTATATTTCTGTACATTTCAGAAATAAATTGAAAATCAGCATTTAAATATTGTTATTATTATACCTACGTGGCAAGTGGGAAGGTTTAAGAAGTGACAGTAAGGGAGGTGACATAAATGAGGCGAGTAGATGTACCTTACTTTTTCACGAATAGAAGTAATGCACGAATTGAATGACGTAATGAGCTCAATCAATCACTCACATAGGTTTCTGTAGGAGCGCTGATACTCAGACCTCGCTCACAATTTGTATGGTTGAATTCTCAGTGACGTAATGAATTGCATGTGAATGATATGTTACAAGTCAATAAAAATAAACATCAGGGGGCTAATGAGCTGCGCTCACCACAGGGGACTATGAGAGTAACTATTTACAAAAATTTCAGGTAATCCCTTTTCCACTGTGACCTGCTAATGTTCATCTTGTAGTTCCACTGTTCCAGTGTCTATAAGGTACCTACATGTAGAATTGTAGGTATTTCTTTTCTTGCTGAAGCCGTCATTCTTTGAATCAGTCAAATCAGGAGGAGGTTTAGAGCTACCATTTCGAAGAATCTGGTTTTTCTTAACAGCTAAAATGTTTAACATGATGAAATTTCAGCTTTTGAATGCTTTTTTCTTCAAAAATGTTCACCCTCGCTTCTCTTGGACTGAATGAACTGTGACTACACATTTTATCACTCAGAAGAAAAACATGGTTAAACACATGATTTGAAATAAATCGAACGACATTGACCCCATCACAAGTTCAGAAATTATTGGCCATCATGGAAGATCATTTTTGATGCGGATTTTTTCCTTTTCGTATTCCGTAAATATTTCCTTCAATACTCGATGATGACTCAATGTAACGTATTAAATTATAATCGTGTTGGTAGATAATGAATACTTGCAGAGTGGAAATTGTATAAAATTTCATTCTATGCAGTAAGTAAGAAAATATTGGCTTTTCAATTTTCACGAAAGTTCCACATCTTTGAACACTTATAAATTGAAAAGTAATTAACATGTCAAGATTCTACATAATTTTTACTCTGTCCCATACCTTTCTACATAACATTTCAAAAAAACACATTTCTATGAAATATTGAGCAAGTAATCTCGAGAATGCTGAAGCTCCTTTTTGAACGTTTTCATAGGTGTAAAGGACAAACTTCATATTAAAAAAAATTAAATAAGAACAATTTGTTACATTATGACGGAGAGGGTTCAAATTTTGTTCTCGCTGACCAACTTTTCTCATACCAGCCTGACACTGATGTAGTAGGTTCGTGTATCTTATTGATTATTTCATAATCACTGGAATATATTAAAAATCATAAATCAAGTATTATGTACCATGCTAGAATGAATTTATTAATTTATTGCTTTTTGGTGTACAATCATCAACTTTTTATATGAAATACTTACCTATATATTAACATGTTTCCACTTAATTTTAAATTTAACGCTTCTTTTTGTTTTTTTTAATGAATTTTTTCACTTTTACAATCAGATAGATTTTTCGAAGTTATTGAAAATTACCCATAATCTAAGGATTATTAGATTCATGTAGTATATACACGTCATGTTGCTGAATATCCGAAATTTTGATTTCATAATGTACCTAGCATTTATTTCAGCTGCTCCTGAAATGACAAAATGAAATAATTATGCTTAAATTATTCACCAACTTTCTATACTGATATTGTTTATAGATTAATTAAGATTTATGAAGTGTTCTTGTCCTAAGAATTTGAAATGAATCTGGGATGTTGTGTGGTACTTAGTACCTACCCCTAAAAGCAAACTAAATGTCCAATGAAAAATATGAATGGAAGCAAAATTGTAGAGTATAAAATTTCCTTTCTGTGCAAAGCATATCCTATGTTTTATAGTTTCGTGGGTAGTATGGAAATTACGGTGACTCTTTTTTCATAGGCTATGTGTACATATCAACACCACCTATCATTTTTCCAACAACATTTCCATCGCAAGACCGTAATTCAAGCATAATAATTGGGTAGGGATCTTCTCTTTGACTTGAAAATAATTCTCAGTTTAAACTTGACGATTTTGGTACTATTTCTAAATTACTGGAAGAGTTTCAATGTTCACACTCATGAAAAAATATTTTCCTATAATTCCACCACTACCAGCAATAACACTGTTTGGAAAATCGTCAAATCTAAAATTCTCAATTGGTCATTTCTAGATATAAAATTATTTACCATTTCTTCCCGTTTTATAATCTCCTGTTTGATCTTATTAACAGAATTTATCAAATAATGATCTAAACCATCCAATGATTCCTTTTCTCGTGGCAGTTGGAGCTGTTCCTGGTAAAGCAGGTCCGGCATCCCCTCCAGGCCCACCTGCTCCACCTGCTCCGCCTGGCGCACCTGGTGCACCTGGTCCACCAGCTCCACCTAATCCACCCGATCCACCTTTCATACCTGGTGCTCCTGGTGCACCAGCCCCACCGCGTTCACCTGCTTCTCCAGGTGCACCCGGTTTACCAGACAGACCAGTTGAACCTGGTAACAACGATTTTTCATCTCTGATATTTGCATAACCTCCTGGTCCAACTGGTGCACTTGGTCTGGCCGCCTCTGATTCACGCTCTTTTCTATTCATAGAAGTACTTTCGGACCCACAAGATGTACCTTGTGCCCCCGGTTGCATACAACCCGGATCGTAGACAGAATCATGTGGGGAATTTTGGGTGCAAAATACACTAGCCACAAGTGCAGCGCAAAACACGATCTGTAAAAAAAAATATATAAAATAATAAAAAGAATTAGCTTATTCATTGTTGAATGTACATACAGATGACTATTGAGGTGTCATCACAGTTATAACCATGGGTATGAAATTATAATCGCTTTGCCTAATTTATTGTATGCATAAATTAGTTGTTCAAATATGAGAAACAAATTGCAAATCTGGAGTAGGTAATAATATATCTCAAAAAAAAATTAGAAAATGGCTATTCGAATTTTCAGTTTTTGATATTTTGAATTCATAAGGGGTACCTACAAAAAAATAACTAAGTTTTCGAAGTTCAACAAAACATTGATGAATTTAATCATTTATATTTTAGTTTTTAAAAGTCCTGCAAATAATTAAAAAGTCGAAAATAACCTGACAAAAAAAATGGACGCACAAATTTCCAGAATAACCCACGACTGGTGGGTATCAACGCCAACAAAATAATTGAGCAAAAAAAACACACATACCGGTATATTTTTCAGCATGATGATTTTGTCGTAGGTAATTTCTTCACGATGCGAAAAAAAACCGCGATAATTATATCAAACGTTTTATTTAGTAAGTTGAAGTGAACTGTTAAGTTACATGAATGTCGAATAATTGGCGTAGTACAGAGCTACAGACACAACATGGATTATCAAACTATAGAACGATACTATTTATACGATATTGGTAAAATTTTGATGCCCTGGTGGGAGGAAGAGTGAATGAGATAACGTGGAAAACCTGTTTCATCGTCATAAATACGAGAAAAAATAACGTATTCAACACAAATATTGAGATAGGTAACTATAATTTCAAAATTTCTCAGAGTTTGAGTGTACGAGTACATAGTTCTAAGAAAATCAGTGTTTTACATATAAATTTAAACCTTGTGTGATGTATGCCAAACACAGATCAGGGACGAGTTTGTTAGCAGAAGTGATTACTAAATGACTTTCAACCTGCGAATGTTATTTCTAAGAAATATTCTATTCTGGTAGACTTGTTTGACTTTGAGATAGCTTTTTGAAATAAATTTAATCGATAAAAGAAGAATTTCGGGAGAATCTTTTTTTTCAAATAAATTTAAAATTTACGCTTAGAAAATACTATTTTTAAGATTTTTTTTTGTGAATAACAGCCTACGTACATAATAAAAATCGTAAAAAAATTTTTTCAAGAAAAGTTGTAAAAAAAAAAAAATTCAAGTGAATTTTTTGAAATGAATTTTTAGCATAGGATACTCGATGCGTTAGCATGACCAAATCCGTGAAAAATGTCACGAAATTCCTCAATTATGACTTGCAGAAATTATGTCAAGTTGAGTAAAATTAAAAAAAAAATGCTTGTTTACAAAAGTCAGACATTATTTTACACTCGATTAGCCTGACTTTTTAGACTTGGAGAATTTCAAAGATTCTTACCTTACTTTTTTGGACTTTGAAAAAATTTATGAGGTGTGCTGCTGACTTTTAGAACTTATAAAAATATAGATTGAATTTAAAGGCTCTGGTGTAAGGCGGTCAATCGGCTTCTGGTCGACTTTCAACATTTTTTCAGGGCTTCCGATTTGTTATGGTGAAAGATGATTTTAGAGCTTATGTGGAATCCTTGGACTCACCCCCCGGGGAGTGGACCCCCCTCCTCATTGTGATTTTAAACTTTAAAAAAGTCACCGTCATTTCCATACTACTCATGAAACTATAAAACATAGGATATGCTTTTTCTCATTGTCTGATTTGAATTTTCTTGAAAATTTTCAAGTCCAAAAAAGTCTGACAAAATTTCTAAAAGTCAATGAAAATCTGAAAATTTTTTCAAGCCCAAAAAAATCTGACATTATGTGTAAAAGTCAGCGTGATGAAATTTCATCACATTTTCCCAGAGATTACCCATAGCAAAAGCATAAACTTGGAATTAAGGTATAAGTGCTCGAGGGTAATGTTTAAAAAAAAATTTTAATTTTTTTCAACCCCTATAATGACCTTAAAATCGACTTTGAAAACTTCAAATTGCCGTGTGAGGCACAGCTTTGTTGCGGGCATTCTAGAAAGTTTTTTTTTCACGTTTTCCCGCCCTTTTTACACTATTTGGATTTTTGTCAGGAGTGGGGGTCATACCTAAATCTTCAAAAAACCGATTTTCTAAAACGGTTTCCTTCCTTGACTAGGCAATTTCTGGTCAAAAAAAAATTTTCTTGTAATATATCATCAATGACACCAAAATACACCATCAACCTGCATTTAGATCAAATTCGTTCATTTTTTCCTTTTTTTTCAATTTTCTGTTAAAATACCCGAATAATGCCATTTTTAGCATTTACAACCTCCTCCGAGATAAGCTAGGGGCAATTTCACCAAAATCGAGAAATTTAAGTTTTTTTTTCAACTTATTTCATGTAAAATTTTTCAAAATCAAAAAAACTCAATTCGTGAAAAAGAGCAAAAAAAATTCAAGTCTCTCGATTTTTTGAAATTGCAATATTTGATGGATATTTTTAGGCCCCTAGCTAATCTCGGAGGAGGTTGTGAGATGTGGGTTCCCAAAATGGCGACATTCGCGTATTTTAAAAGAAAATTGAAAAAAAAAGGTAAAATTCTAAGTCGTGAAAAATAGTCTGAAAAATAAGATAACAATTTTTAAAATCTCGAGAACCAAGCCCTCTAGAAAAAAAAACTAATTTTTTATAAGTTGAAGAGAATTTTAAGTTCTACAATTTTCACTTAGTTTGGCCAGAAAATTCATGTTGGTGTGAAATTTACAGAGTCGATAATTTCAAAAATGAAACAATTGTTGACGGCAAAAATCTCGAAAACTCAGCCCCTTGGAAAAAACTAACAGTTTCTAAGAAAAATAAAATTTTGAGCTCTACAGTTTTTATCTCTTTCATTTTTTTCGTAGCATCCTTAGTTTGGTCAACAAATTCATGTTCATGGAAAATTTACAAAGCGTAAATTTTTTTTCTTTATTTTCAAAACCATTGACTTTGTAAATTTCCCATAAACGTAGATTTTCTGGCCAAACTAAGAGGGCAACGAAAAAATCTAAAGTATAGAAATTATAGAGAAAAGATCCATAGGGACTTATGGAACTGTGAAAAAACCTAGTTATAACTATAAGTAGGTAACCGGTAAAACTTCCGAAAAAATATGCAGAACTTCGTATTTTTAGACTATTAGTATAGGGTGAAGTTGGAAAGTCCAATCATTTAATTTTTCCTTGTTATCATTAGTTATCTTTGAAATTCCTGCAATTGAGATAAACTATCAAAATACGATTCAACTTGGTATACCTATTTACATACTAAAAATGAGATTTCATTACTTCTCTGAAGTGAATTTTCTGTTAATATTACCGATAAGATGTACGAAATTTCGAGAAAAATGATAAATTTTGAAGAAAACCAACATTTTTTTATGGATAATATAAAACAAATCATTTTTTATCCACGTCTTCTATAGGTATTACTCGAATAATTAGATTTTTTCCAACGTCGGAGCTTCATAATTGGAAAATTGTTGATGTTCATGATTGAACACCTTATACGGTTTGGGGATAGAAACCACCCGTTTGTTTCATCTTTTACAAGGTTGTAATTGAAAAAGGGCTCAATTTCCGAAGTTTTATACCTATTTTAGTCCATAGTACATATATGGCGGGATGTTTGGGTAGGTAGGAGTGGACCGCCTTCAAACCAGAGATACAGATACTCAAACCACACAAGTGTACGCATGTTTGCCGACCGTGAAATTTTAAGGGGAAAAGTTATGCACTCATGAAGATGATTTTTTCAGAATGTCGTAACTTCGCTTGACGATACCTATTTGTAAGTAGATGAGCAAAGTAAATTTTTTTTGAAATTTTTGTGAAGAACTTTTCAAGCTTTACAAAATGCCTGAAGTAGAGGAGCGGCAGAGCGGTTTGCAAACCAGGCAGAGGCCAAACCCAATTAAGGTGGTACACATGAAGCTCGAGGGTTTGAGTTTAAGACCCAATCGAGATGAAATAACCATCCATTTGGTGGCTGAGGTGCCCGATTAATTCCAATATTCCAGTAGATAGAGTCATTCTACATTTTTTCAAGTTTTACAATTATTATTATTATTATTATTTTTTTTCATGTGAAAAAAAAGACTGGTCTGGCTCTGGTACAATCAAATATCAGAAATATGTTATTGTTTCATCATTTCATATTTTATAAAATATTATCCCCGGAGATCAAAATTAATCTGGCAGCAGGTCAGTAACTTGTTCTTTGTAGTTCTACACTTCTACTTCTTCTACTTTCTTTATGATTTGATAATTGATTTTACATAGTTAGCGCTCCTAGTGAGTTTTTTAATGACATTCATCCAGCTCATTTTGCCAGGCCCAGACGCAACGTCATCGAACGACATGTTGTTGCGTGTTGCATCGAATGATAAAAGGGTTTTCAATTTTTATCATTATTTTTTTCGTTTGACAATTTTTGACAGAAAACGAAGCAAAATTGCTACTTATTGTTAAAACTTTCTGAATAATCTTAAAATCATTTTAAAATGGCTTCAGACGGTGAAAAATCCGGTTTACTTGTGAAGGAGCTATTGCAGTCGAATCATAAATTCGCCAATGATATTTACAAGGTATGTAAATTTTGAAATTTTTTTTATTAGACAAAAACTAAAAATTATGATTTGTACTTAGATTCTGGCCGATGAAGACAAAGATTTGATATTTTCGCCCATAAGTCTGCAAATAGCTTTGATAATGACGTTCAGCGGTGCACATGGGAAAACCGCCGAAGAAATGAAAAATGGTTTGAATTTGAGCAAAGAAAAAGAAGAAGTATTACAAGGAACCCAAATTTTATTAGGACAGTTGAAAGTAAGCTTCGATTACATTCATATTTTTCATTACATATCAAAATTGATTTCTATCTTTTACTTTATGATTTAGAATCCAAATTTGAAAATTGCTTCCCAAATATTCATCGAACAGCAGTACAAAATCAAAAGTACATTTGAAAATCTCATGAAACAGTATTTAGAATCCGCTTTCGAAACTGTTGATTACAAAAAATCAGCAGCCGAAGCAACAAATATTATCAATTCTTGGGTGTCTGAGAAAACGCAGAAGAAAATCTCTGAAATTATTCCAGCTGGTAAATTAATTTCTTAAAAATGATATCGGTATATGGCTATGAAATAATTTCATACTTTTTCCATCAGGTACTTTGAATGAACGTACTCGTTTAGTATTGGTGAATGCTGTACACTTTAAAGATAATTGGCTTCATCAATTTTCTGAACATGGAACCTGTGAAGAGCCGTTCTATGTAACCAAAGAAAGCCATGTAAATATTCCAATGATGCATATAAATAAAAAATTCAAGTATCGGGAAGAAGAATCGTTTCAAATTCTTGAAATTCTGTATAAGGTATGTATTTATATTAGTAATGAATTTTAAAAACAGCTCTATTTGAATGCAACGTTTCATTTACTTTTGCAGAATCAAGAGTTTCGTTTATTGATTCTTCTTCCAAAAGAAATTGATGGATTACGTAACTTGGAAGAAAAATTATCGGAGACAGAATTTTGTAAAATATTTCATAATTTGGAAACTCGCAAAGTAAATTTGACTCTTCCCAAAATGAAACTGGAAAAATTTACCGATATGAAAGACATTCTAAAGAAGGTGAGACTCTACCAATCGTTTACTCTTTATTTTTTCCTAAAACGACTCACGATTATTAAATTTTATACAGTTGGGTATGGAAACAATGTTCGACGAAGAAACTGCAGATTTCTCCGAAATGTACGCTGATGGAGAAGATCCTCTTCTTGTAAGCGATGTCTTACATAAAGCTGTTCTCGAAGTTAACGAAATAGGAAGTGAAGCTGCAGCAGCAACCGGTAAGTTAATTTCAAGGTGGGGGTTTAAAAAAAATTCTTTAATATGCAACGATATTACAGCGACAATGATGGCAATGCCTTGCTGTGCAAGATATAGTCCCGAGGATCCAATCCAGTTCAAAGTTGATCATCCATTTATTTTTATAATTCTTCATCAAGATGCTATCTTGTTTATGGGTAGAAAAAGTATTGCGGTGTAATTTCAATTTAGTTACTGTCCTGAAATCGTTCTCAATTGAGTTCCTCGTTATATTTTTGCTTTTATACAGTATTATAACGTATTAGTAATTATCGTTAATATTCTATATACCATTTATTTGCAGTTACTCGTAAAATTGAATAAGATGTGTCTATCGTACCATTCCCCTCATTTTATTATATCAGTTCTTATATTACCGTTGAGAAAATGTTGATAATTTTAAAAAGTATTGTATAAACTATGAAATTTCAAAGCTGATTAGCTGAATGATGATGTTACAGCGGTGAAAATGCTGATGAAAAGAAGCCTTGTTTATGACATGGAGGAACCCGTCGAGTTCAAAGTTGACCACCCATTCGTTTTTCTAATTCTTCATCGAGATGTTATACTGTTTATTGGTAGAAAACGCGTTGGTTTATAATGTGTACAAGGTTACTTATACTAGAACCGTCCACATGAGCTTCGATTTTTACGCATTTAAAAGACGTAAGAAATAATTATAGTACAAGAGTTTTATAAAACGCATTTATTTTATACCGCACATTATTTTTTATGTTATTCCAAAATTGAATTTTGGGCTGTGTATTTTGTACCTTCCTTTCACCTAACCTCATTAATTTTTAATTGTTTTAAATTGAATTTTTTGATTCCTACTGCTCAGAATTTTATTGTTATAACTGATCGTTAAGCTTTTTAATTTTTATGTATCAACTGCATTGCTTTTAGTCTCTAATGAGACAGAGACCCTAATTTATATTGTTATCTTTTTGTTGATTCATGAATAAATATAAGAAATTGCATTCTATACTTCGGTTTATTTTATTTCGTTTTAGTGTTACGTGGCTGTAACCATAGTACATAAAATTATTTGACGATTGACGATTGACGAGTGTGTATATATTTGTAACAGATATTGCTGAGCGCCGGGCAGATGGCAGAGGATGTGAGCTGACTGCCGGAGGTGCCGGATGAGTCATTCTTCGTCATCAGCCTCGAACGAAAGCGTTCCTCGTTTGAAAAAAAAGCTCAAAGCTCTCTAGTCTTTTTTCTTAATGAATCATTGAATCATTGAAAAAGGAAAGAGTTGAAATAGCCATCTTCTCTACTACGAAACTTTTAAAATAACAGAGTTACCAACTCGCAAGTCAATAAACATGAAAAAAATACCGGTATTTTTTGAAAGCTGTTATCAAATTTGTTTATTTCGCTTTTGTTATTTTTTTCTTTGATGGATTTTCAATTTCATTTTAGTCGTAGATAATTAAAAACAAAGTATTTCAAGTAATTTTATGTACCTGCAACTGCAAAGCAGTCCAACAGTTCCATCCTATCATCGTGTTTAGTACGTTGTCATACACTGAAAGAACTCGAGGCAAACAGCATAGCAGCATATTCATCTTCTCTTCCTTGCTAGTAAGTTCGTGCTTTTCGGTTTGTTACGTTATTACTTGTAAAAAGAACAATGGAGTTTGCAAACGAGAATGCGTATTTTTCGCAAGACAGAATTAATTTGAAAAGTAAGCTCTTGTCAAATTTCAAACATTTATCCTCGTGAAGTGTTAACATCATTGATTTATCAATACTTTTACAGATAAGTCGCCATTTGATCATTCGAAGAAATTCAATAAGAAAGCGTTAGCCGACGTTGGTAACGTGATTCGTTCCAAAGGCACATCTTCCTTCGGTATTAAATCAACGAATCAGATAGTCGGTAAAACTTTCGATCAGCAGAAAGGTTTGAAGACACCCAGCCAACAGAATAAAATTGTCCAAAAACCGCAGAAACTCGATTTACTAGGAAATATGGACGAAGAATTTTTCACGTGTCCCTGCGTATCCCATGCTCATGGTGAGTAGAAATATTTAAACTATGACGGTTATACCACGAAGTGATTATAAGTCGTAATTTTTTTTCTCGTATTGTAGATGATTTCTCCTATGAGTTACCTTCGAGTTTGCAGTTGAGTAAAGATGAGATAGATATTTTTGCTACACGTTGGAGTAATCCTGCGCCGTTGGAATGTAATGATGATTTTGATGTTTCGTTGGAAATTATACCCGGTATGGTTTTTATTTACGTATTTTTCAAAATGTACTTCAATCAGGTTTCTGTTTATATCGTGATGACTTATTCGTATTTTTGAATTTGATTTTTTAGTTTCGATTTCGGATGATTTTCTCTCCAATAATGATTCGATGAGTTCATCGTTTATGGATGTTTTGAATGAAAGCTTGGATTTTGTTTGCGAACTACCTCAAATAACTCTCCAATTATAAAATTCTTGTTAAACTGATATAAAAAATACGCCAATACTTGATATGTTTAATGTGTTCTAAAATTTGTGTCTATGTAATAGTTTTGATTGGCGTTAATATTATTTACTCACTTAATTCATTATAACAGAAATTAATTAATCTGTATGTCGCGTGTTTTTATAATAAATTTCGTATTGTGATTTTTTCATGTGTGGTATTCTTGATTTAATATTTTCAGTCTATGGTATGTTGACCCTTATCATAACATTGTGCAAGAGCACTGATCAACGCTCATTTTATAGCTGATATTTTATTAGTCGAAGACCGATGAGTATTTTCTTGGAAGACCATGGGTAAGATGAAGTATTTGATTTCTTGACGATAATTATTCTCGATTTGATTCACCCTATTCATAATATTACACCTACAAATCCACCGGAAGAATACTTTATTTCGTAAAATACATTAGGCTCCGGTGATTTTATGAAATAGTGTGATGGTATTTTTTTTTCTTTCTTACGCGCATGTTGCTAAGATCCAGATCTAGATCACTATTCACTTGAGCGATTTTTATAGATTCAGATTAGATCCAACGCAAAAGATCTGATCTACAGATCCGAAGATCACTCCTTCGTCAAATTTTGAGGATCTTAAATCTTTGAAATTTGTAAGGATCTTATCTATGATTTTTATAAAGATTCTAGATCAATCGAATTTCAAGAATCTTTGATCTAAAATCCTCAAAATATGGATGTTCAGTGTTGAAAGAAAGTTAGAAACGGGTCTTTTTTAATTTTTTGGATCTTTTAACTTTTTTTGAAATTGGTTACCGAGATCTAGATTTTGGATTCCAACAGGGTTGTGATAACGTTATTATTTTTAAGGGGTTCCGTTTCCGTTTTCAAACTGCTCATTTCGTTCTGATTTGGTTTCCGTTTTACAAAATTCAATGACGTTTCCGTTTCTGTTTCCGTTTCTCCCTACAAAAAATTCGGGTTTCGCTCCTTTTTCGTCCTTATTTAGTTACTGAAGTTCGCTTAAAATGTCAAAATTTGTACTACTACTCAATTGTACTACGTTTATATCCAATGTTGGCAAAACCGAAACTTAAACTGAAACTGAAACGTAAAAACTGAAAACCGAAAACTGATAATTGAAACTGAAATTATTTCAGTTTCAGTTTTTAATTTTTACCCCTTTTTTTCAACGTGATGAACATTCTAAAATCTCAAACTTTCATCCTAAATGCCAGCTGATAAACAATGATACGAAAAAATGCGAAATAACAAAAAATTAAAAAACTCATTTTGTTAATTTGTTTTCAACGTTCTTTGAAAAAAATGCCATTAACCTGCATAAAAAGTAAAAACAGTGGAAAACTATTTTTCAAAAACTGAAAATCGAAACTGAAACCGAAACTGAAACCAGGGATGGGAACCGAACCGAACCTATGCGGTTTTCGGTTTCGGTTTTTCAAAGTCCAAAAAAAATGGCGTTCGGTTCGTTACGGTTTTGAACCGCATTCCATTATGATTACGGTTTTCGGTTCGGTTTTGAAAAACCG
>FIZU01059859.1:0-14126 GCA_900064475.1 Pseudococcus longispinus
TTTTTAAAAAAGCCTAAAATGACTTTTAAACGTTTTTCCTGCAGACTTCATGAAATTTATAAAAATTTTGAATATCCAACCCTAATATTTTTCGGAAGGTGACTTTTAGACTTTTTGCAAGAAAATCCATGACGGGTCTGTCTGTCCGCAAAGTTGACATTTTCAACTTTTAGCAATTTTGTCAGACTTTTTGAAATTTATAAAAATTTTGAATATGCAACCGTAATCTTTTTCTTCATTTTTAAAAAACCGTAGAATGATCAAAAAGATGATTTTTACCTTGAAATGACAATTTTGACTAAAATATTCACAAGTTGGACAAAAAAAATTACTTAATTGACGAAAAACATCGATTTTAACCAAAAATGACAACTTTTACTTTGAAATGACAATTTCGACCCAAAAAATTAAAATTTTGAGAACAAATGATAAATTGACAATAAATTACAATTTTGACAAAAAATGGTGATTTCAACCAAGAATGACGAGTTTGACAAAAAATGGCAATTCTTAACTTGAAATGACAATTTTTACCAAAAATGACGATTTAGACCAAATAGGTATAACGATTTTTACCTTGAAATGACAATTTTGATCAAAAATTCACAATTTGGACAGAAATAAATTGATGAAAAACGGAGATTTTAACAAAAAAAATGACACTTTTTACCTTGAAATGACAATTTCTATTTTGTAATCATTTGGCCAAAAGATGACAATTTTGACAAAAAATGACGGTTCGGACTAGAAAATAAAAAATGACAAAAAACGATGGTTTTATTGACCAAAAAATTATGATTTTGACAACAAAAAAATGACAATTTTGACTAAAACTGGTATTTTTTACAAAAAAATTAGGATTTTGGCCAAAAGTAACAGTTTTAACCCTAAAATGACCATCTTTACATTTCAATGACAAGTTCGTCCAAAAAATGATAATTTTAACCTTTTAAATTGATGATGATTTTAAACAAAAATGGTAATTCTGAAAAAAAAACAACATTTTTGACCAAAGTCACAATTTTGGTCTAATGCTAGACTTTATGAAACTTGCCGTGTCTGTCCGTCCACCTGTCTGTAACGCTGACATTTTTGACTTTTGGGTGGAGGGAGTGAGTGACACATCGTTCCTTTCAAGGCTCACAGAACAGACTTTTTTCCCATTTTTCTTAATTTCTCAAAATATTCGAACTTATTTTACACAAAAATCACGAAAAAAATTCATCGCTTTGGTTAACCTTTCAAACTGAACCATATTTTTTTATCAAATTCGAACAATTTTAGCAAATGTTTCAACCTCACTACCCAATCAACTTCTCTCCACGTTTACATCTATTTATAGGGTCGAACATCCAATTTTGATGGTATTTTACTTATCTTTAGAACAGAAAAAAATCAAGTGAGATTAATTATTATTTTTTTCTCTCTGTTTCAGGTGAGTTTCATGAAATAATGTGAATTTTTCTTTATCAGCTGGTGTATGCCTCTGACAGGCGAATAAAATTCCAAAACATAAGTGAAAAATTCTGTACGATTTCACCCTGGGTCGCATAAAAACTCAGCACAGGTATTCAAATCAACTACTCATAACTGATAAATTTTCACTAGACTCGATATTTTCTAATCTGCACTTCAAATAAATCGAATACAGCAATTTCTGAATCATTCGGTGATATTGGAACACTCCTGAATCATATCTGGATCATATCGAAACACCACTTCATAATCATTACCGTCTTCATTATCATAATTACCACATCAGCAATTCGACAACTTTCACCTTTCATTTCCTAGTCATCTTTTCTTCACCCCATATGACCCCAAAATACCAATAAATCGTATTGTCTCGCTTATTAACAATAAAATTCCACCTCCGACGAACGTACCCAATTCGCAAACTTCAATTTACCATTCGCACATTTGTTACATCGAGAAATAAACCATTTTCAAATACATCCGTTCATTTTGGTTATCGTATTACCACACGTCCTAACAAAACTGTACAAAAAAATAGGGAAAAACTCGTACCACGCACGAGAAAAACCGTTTCTCGTACCGTTTCCTTCCTTTTTCTCACGCTTCCTCACGACGACGAAAATCTCGCAAGCTTCAAGTTCATACGTACGATACTCGAGCCCGTAAAAATGTTATCAACCCCTTTGAAATTCGGGTCAACGCGATGACAACGGTATTTATTTTATTTGCAGGCGAAGAAAATACTACACAGTGATACTCTCTCTCCCTCTCACTCTATCATATTTCCGCATTTTCTTTCGCCTTGATTGTATACGAGGAAAAAATACTACATCGTCGTAGCCTTTTTGCCTTCGTCGAAGATTTCCTTCGAATTGCATTAGATTCTCATATACGTGAAAGAGAGAGAAAGGTGTATGGTATACAAATGACAACTTAATCATGTAAATGACGTACAGTTTAAAATAACGATTCGTATAAAAGGTACATTGATGATATTAGGTATTAAAGCGAAATCATGGCGTAATTTAGAATACCCCGAACCCGTATAAATTTCGCCAAATGATCGTTTTATCGCTGGCTAATATTTGCGAAAATCATTTTCATTCCATTTACACGAGGAAAAGTATATATAATATACATTATCTTTAGATAAGGTAAATTCTCGAGGTCCGTATTCGAAATCGATGCCGCATTAACATCGTAATACCTATTTTTAGCATATCTGCGAATACGAATCGAATAATTCGAATAAAACGTAGGTATCCTTTCCATCCACAGGCTGAAAATTCAATCAGCCAGAAAGAAATTTCGCTCAAATTCCAATTTCAACCCCCCTCCCATTTGGAGAATCCTCGTAACTGGAATTTTATCCCATTGAAAAAAATCTAATTAGAGAATTGAAATTTACGACGCTTTTTCATTTTAAACATAAATATACAACGACTCGGGCAACATAATTATTAAAAATAATACCGCGAGTAATCTCGACTTTTCACACAAAGTACGCCATAAATCGTCTCGCGTCAAGTTCCCCATTACGTAAGATTTTCTTCCGACTAGATTGTTGCTTCGGACCAGCGATTAATTTTAATTATCTACTTTCGAGTAAATCTCCTTCAACTATATATTTTTCAAATTGTATCGAACCCGAGTTTAGGGAGAAAAAAAAATATCTACTCGCGGATATTATTCCACTATCATAGCGAACATTTATTCTTCGCTGTTCTGGCTTCTATCCAGTTTTTATCTTATGTACATTATACGGCTCACTCTGTTGATGGAATAAACGCGCGACGAACGAACCAACTTTGGGTCTATATCCCTTCGCCTCACCTCCTTCACCACTCGCACCTCGTCGACCATCTCGAACAAGATAAGCAACTACATTAAAAAGAAATCTTTGATATATATTGATTAAATTATTTAATTTCACGTGAAACAAAAATTTTGGGATCGTTTCAACTAAACGTTTAGTGCACCTTATCTTCGCCAAATGTTCTAGTTTACAATCCGATTAACCCGAATGTTTGTAAATTTTACCGGCAAATGCGTCCTCGAATCCTCGTCCTTGTCGTCGTCGTATTTCTACAGTAAATTGTCGTCGTTTCGACCTTCTAGTACGCCGAGAACGCGATAGGATACATTTTAGACGGCGTATAGGGTGATCAAAAAGCTCCAGCTAGCTCAGCGATATCGCTTTTCACGAAATTTCGCCAATTTTATTCGTGGAAGCGAAATATTTTTCGATAATGTGGTCATAGGTAACATCAAGAGAATTAAACTCCTTCTGCGATAGTTTTTAACATACAGAGGGACGCATAAGTCAGTTTCCCAATTTGCAGCAATGTGTTTTCTTCTCATAAACGTGGATTTTTTTGGTCAAACTAAAGGTCCTACAAAAAAAATTCTAAGAACCAAAGTTGTAGAGCATAAAATTTCCTTTTTGCAAGAATTTCATCGTTTTTTTCCAGGAGGCTTGATTTTCGTTATTTTTGCAGTCAAAGTTGATGTTGTAAAAAAATCATATGTGTCTAATTTCGAACTTTGCCGGCAAAAATCTCGAAAAATAAGCTTCCTAGAAAAAAAATTAATAGCTCATAGAAGAAAGAAAATTTCACGTTCTACAACTTTGGTTCTTAACATTTTTTTGGTAGAACCCTTAGTTTGGCCAGAAAATCCATTCGAAATGGGATTCAGACGAGGGAAACTGACTTATGCCCCCCTCCCCTCCCCCAAAATAGACTCATAGACGAGATGAATTAGGTGCTTTTTACTTTTTTACTTTTTTTCAAAGAGCTTGATAATGAGGTAAGATTATTTGTGCTGAATCAGAGCAAATTTTAATAATTTCACTCGAACATGTATGGCCAAGTGCTTGAACTTTTTCTTAAAAATCTCCTATTGTGCAGTAAGTGATCCTAAAATTGCCCAAAGTTGCTTCAAATATAGTAAATATAGTTCAAATCGTGAAAAAAATTATGAAATTTCCAAAAAAAATTGCATAAACATTGTTGAAATATCGCTAAATTGTTTGAGAAAGCACCAAAGCTAAAAAAAAGTTATTTGAAAACATGTTAAAAATATCTTCGAAATTGTGAAAAATGAATTTGAATTCCTAAAATTGATATAATAAAGATTCAAATTACGAAAAATATTACAAAAACAAAAAAAACTTGAAATATTATAATAATTGTTGAAATATCTTTAAAATTGTTTGAAAAAGTATAAAAATATTTTAGATTGCTGTAAAAAACGTTAAAATATTGGTAAACATTATACAAAAGCATCAAAAAACTGTTAAATTTGTTCAAAAACGTCGTCAAACTGCCTTGAAAATTTTCAAAATTACGTCAAGGGTACTCAAAATTCGTCGAAAATCGATGAAAAATCAAATAAATTACACTTTATGAGGTCAGCCAATTTTTATGTAGGTAGGTACCTACTATCTACCTACTTCAGATTAAAAAAAAATTATTAGGTACCTAGATATATTTTCAACACATTTTATGTAATTTTTGAGATAATTTACACATTTTTGAAGAAATTTCATCAGTTGAAGAGGTCTTTTCCGAAGTGGCCTAAGTCAAATTCTTTTTTTCAAAAAACAAAATTAAAAAACTGTTTGGCTGACTTAGTTAATTAATGAAACCAATTATTTTTTCAATCTCTGGTAACACTGGAAGCATTTCACTGTTACCAGCGATTGAAAAAATAATTGGTTTTCAGAGTTAACTGAGTCAAACATACAATTTTTTTTGATTTTTGAAAAAACAAACTTTGAAAAAGAGCTCTTTAATTTCTACATCATTTGTACACAATTTTCGTCTCACTAACAAAAATTTTGAAATATCTAAAGCAATTTCATTGATGTTTTATCGAATTTTAAGAAATTTTTTACCAATTATTATGGAAATTTCAACACTTTTATTTTATTTTGGATTTACACGTTTTTGATGAAATATTTCGAATTTTTACCATATATTTTCACCTCATTAAATTTTGAGATTTTTAAATCAATTTTATTGATGTTTTATCGATTTTTGAGAAATTTTTTATCAATTATTATGGAAGTTTCAACACTTTTATTTTATTTTAGAAAAATTTTACGATACTTTGACGAACTTTTGAAAAAATTTACACATTTCTAATGAAATGTCTTCAATTTTCACCTTATTTCCACCTCGCTTTCATTGAAGTTCAACAATGTTCTCACATTTCGCCCAGTTTTCATTTATTCTTCGGAAATTTTGGAAGCAATTTTGATGAGGGGTTATCAACTTTTGAGTACTTTTTACCCATTTTCATCATATGAAAATTTTATATGATATTTTGGGCGATTTTGAAGCTACTTTGAACAAATTATTATTCTTTTGATTTCTATTTTATTTTAAGAAAGTTCACGAGAGATTTGAACAATTTTTTTTCTTAAATTTTGAACATTTTTGTTCACATTTTCAAAGAATTTCGAGATATTTCAAACAAATTTCATCGATATTGAGCATTTTTCAATAATTTTTTTATAAAAATTTTAACTTTCTTTCACAGATTAATGAATTTTTGCATTTCCAGTAATTGAAATATTATTTCGAACAATTTTATTAAAATTAAAAGGTAATGTAAAATTTTCAACTTTTTCATATTCTCAAATAATTTTACGATATTTTATACAAAGTTATCAAATTTTACCAACTTTTCGTGCATTTCGTTTATATCAACATGTGGCTTATGGGGTGCAAAATTAAAATACACGTACCTTGAATTGTATTTCGACTCGAAACATTTCCTCAAACGATTAACAAATCTTGAACATCTGTAAAGAAACAAAAAAACATTAATTAAATAAGATATGTAGCAGTGATCTATTGCCTAGTATCAAGATTTGAAGGGATCAACGAACTCTTATTATAAATAGGTAACTAACTTCAAAAATTATGAATTTTTACAAATTCTTTCACTTGATAAAAAATTTTGTTCAGTTTTTAAAGCATTATTAATTTTTATAGTTGATTTTTTTTTTAGTTTTTTTTGCATCAAAATACGTTAATAGCTGTTTCAATTTTGAAGGTGGGCAAAAAATGGTAAGAACAGAATTTTGTTCAGAATTGAAAATTCTATAAATTTTCACGATTTTTTTACAAAAATTTTTTGCTGCAATATACGTTTATGGTCAATTAAATTCTGAAATAAGGAAAACATTTCCTTTGCAAAATTTGTTGGCATACAAAATATTCTAATCGTAACAATTTCCATGAAAAATTCATTTCGGATTTTTTTTTCAACGTACCTTCCACAGTCCCTTCAATTTTGAATGAGAGCAAAAAGTCGATGAAATGAAATTTATTCAGTTCTCGAGGTTTTACTCATTTCCATGATTAAAAATGTGCATCGAGCCAATTTTTTTAGATAGGCATTTGCGTCTTCAGTTTCAAAGATTGGCAACCTGTTCATTTAATGCATTTCTTTCGTTCTTCTCATAGTCAGTAATTTATGCAAATTCCCACAAAACATCCTGTATAAGTATTACATAAGCAGATAAAATACCGAAGTGTCAATGACACATAATCTCTCTTAAAAACTTATAAATGGAAACATACAGCGGTTGTTGTTCAATTCAAACGCTCTCCTCTTCTAATACCAAGTTACAAAGACTAACAGAACTCAGACAAGACCAAAACGACGAAACAAACTACACTCCTGTTGACTTTGTCATCGTACCAAGAGTTGAACTTGATGCAACCTGCACATTTCTCACACCGCTTCTTCGCCATCAATCGTATATTTACTTTCAAAACGAACTGGCAACTTCTCGCTTACAAACACGGCTACCGTGTTTCTGTACAAATCCGAGTAATTAAAACTATACTCGCAAAACAAAACAAAAAAAAATATAAAAGGAAACTCGTAAACTAAATGTGGTTTTGTAATTAAGCGAGATATAGCGCATTTCGAAGTTTCTTTTGCGAATCTTGAAATTCTGAATCGAATGGTGACAGTTATAACGTATAATTTTGCATAATTTTACTCAAAAATGATAATTTGATAAAAAAATATCCAAAAAGTATAAAAATTGTTAGATTTCGACAAAAAAAATGAGGCAAACACCCTTTTGCAAAACATGAAGGTTTTATCAATTTTTTTACGAATTTTTACGATTTTTTGATCAATTTGAAAAATATTTTCGAATGATTTTGTGAGAAAATTTTTCAAAATTTTTTAAGGCAAAATTGAGTAATTTTTGGGTTCTTGTTTTACATTCTCAAATCGTATGATCTGTACGTTCGGTTTTTAGTTTTTGAAGGTCTTGATGGTTTTTTCGACTGTTTTGTTTCTTACACAGACGCAGTTTTAAAAATGCTCCATTTTGATACCCCCTTGACAAGGTTTTACAGCGCATATTTTTGCATTTTTGGGTTGCATAGTGCATAATTTTGACTTTATAAGTGCATATGTGCATAAACCACTTTTTAAGCCCATAATAATTCTAACCCTAGAATTATAAAGACGATGCGAATACACGAGAAAAAAATTAATTAAAAACATGACAGTTTAGAAAACACTGAGTGCAACACTTTTTGCTAAGAACCAAATTAACATTGGTATGATGAATAAAGTATATCTAATTCGAAATTCTATACAAAGAATGTATTTACAAACCGTACAAGTCTACGATAGTTTATACCTACACGTACAAAGTTACTCGTATTGATATAAATACTCGAGTATCTGGGAATATTCACGAAGAAAATTGAAAATGGTCGTTAATCCGAGAACTTAATATTTCTTACATCGAAACATCGATCTGAAGAGGGAAAAAAACATGAAAGCTGCAAAACGACATATTTTTATTTCATCGTTGGACGCACACGCCAGTACGATTCGTATACTACCCAATGAAACATTCATCATTTCCCTAATGCTTGCAAATTAATAAAACGAGAAAAAAAAAAGAGGAGGGAAAAATGAAAATGTCCATAAATCTTAACCATTAACGAAATAACTAGCCTACTCCTGCGTTCCTTCGTCAGCTGCTTTGACGATGCGACGAAGGGGCATAGGCTACCCTACGTAGAACAAGATATTTGCTAAAAGCATCGTCATTAGCTACATTATAAACCCTTTTAAGTTGCCTGAATAGTCGCCGTGTTATTTATTTTGAAATTCGCCCAAAGTTGCACTTAATTATAAAAAATTTAAACGCGAATTAATCATTTCGACCGGAATCCTAGCTCCCTTTAGTCGTACTTTACTTGGTAAGTCTTCGTTCGAGAATGATTTACGTCTAACTTCATATTCGGATGGAATCGAAAAGTACCATAATTATTTCACATCGACGTTTTATCAAGTCGAAAACGTGGTTCGAAATATCTTCACATTTCAACGCCAACTTGTTGAAGAAAATCTCAAAACGAAGTACCTACTCGTCTTCTTCGTAGTAATTTTCGTTAATTACTTCGGAATACTAAAATTTTATCAAAACCTGTACAGGGTGTTTCGGTCGCATTGCAACGCCTTCAAACCACAGATACAGCTACTCAATCTACATAGGTGCATGCAAGATTGCTGACCGCAGGATTTGAAGGGGCAAAGTTATGCACTAGTTCTGGTAGATGTTTTAAAACGTCGTAACTCCGCTGATAATATAGATAGGCAATTTTTTTTGAAACTATCTTGTAGAACTTTTTAAGACCTACAAAATAAGTTATATTCATGTTTTGCCTAACTCCAAAGTTGAAGGAGTTACAATGATTTGAAAATTTAATTTCATAACTCCTTCAATATTCAAGTTGAGCAAAATTTTGTTGAAATAATTTTTTTGAGCTTTTTGAGTTCTACAAAATGAGTTAAATTCATGTTTTGCCTAACTCCAAATCTGAAGGAGCTACAATGATTTGAAAATTTGTAGGCTACATAACGCCTTCAATTTTCAAGTTATGGAAAATTTTGTAAGAACCATTTTTGTCCAGTTTTTTGAGCTCTACAAAATGAGCGAATAATTTTTAGCGTACCTCTAAAATTGAAGGAGCTACAACCAATAAAAAGATAAAAAATGACATATTTTCTCAAAATTGATTTTTTTTCAAAAAATTTTCGAAATGGTCTCTCATGTTTTCAACTTTGGTGTTGAGCAAAAAAATATTAGCTCATTTTGTAGAGCTCAAAATTCACAACAACAGCTCCTTCAATTTTAGAGTTAGGCAAAACATGATTATAATTAATTTTATAGAGCTTAAAAAGTTCTTCAAGAAACTTTTTAAAAAAATTGCTCATCTATATTATCAGCGGAGTTACGACGTTTGAAACATCTACCAGGTCTGGTGCATAACTTTGCTCCTTCAAATCTCAGGGTCGGCAAACATGCATACACTTACGTAGCTTAAGTAGCTGCATTTGTGATTTGAAGGCGGCATATTGCGACTGGAACACCTGGTATTGAAGACCTGAGGGGAGTCTAAGCAGTTGGCAGAGTATTCTTCTTTTTTTGAACATGAGTTGACAATTGACATCTAGTTTTTTTTAAAAATTGAACCAAAAGAAACTTTTGGTGAAGAGGGCCATCAAAAATTGTCCTTGGGTTTGAGCAGGAATGGGTTTTAAGAGTGGAAACACCCCTATTTCCGAACATACAGGAATAGAAGCATGTTTGGTATCATTTCCATATAACTCGACCCTCCTGAATTCGAATCCATCATTACCTTCCCGATTAAAAGTAGAGAAGTAGCACAGCTGTGAAATTTGCGTCACAAATTATGATCAATCTTTGTAAAAACAGAGGTAAAATGACAATTTTTCATTTTTTGAGCCTCGTAGAGGCGATCTATTGAGTGAAGAAACATGAATTCGAACTTTTTGAACCCGAATTCTAAGTTAGTTTCCAGATAGCAAGCAGAGAAGTACCAATTTGGGCTCAAATTGACAGAATTTTCTCATTTTCAGAACAGCTCTTCCCCACTTCAAGGTAGAAAAAAATTTATAGAATAAAAAATGACTGATTTTCAACGTTCTAAAACTTTTGTTCGAAACTTTTTTCCGTATCGTCAATTTAGCAAATTGTTTCACCCGGGTGTCCCAAAAAAATCACATTGCAGAAAAAAATCACGATACGAAAAAAAACTTGAAACAAAAGTTGTAGAGTATTAAAAATCCATCATTTTTTGTTCTGCAACTTTTTTCCTATTTTGCAACGGTGAGAAGCCATTCTTCATAGAAGATACGAAAATGCATGAATTTTCACAAAAATTGACTGTTTTCTGCGACACAAATTTCACAATTGCATCACTTCTCCACTTTCAATCGTGAAAGTAATGACGAATTCCAGTTCAGGAAGGTCGAATAATATAAAAATGACACCAAACATGCCCCCATCCCTCTATGTACAGAAATAATGATGTTTCCACTCCTAAAACCTCCTGAACATTCTACTCCTCTACAGGGGATACACTTTATTTGACCACAATTCATCTATGCATTACCAAACCTCCTCCACAATGTAGATTTAGATCCAGATATGCGAATCCATTCGCCTACATTGTTGTTTTTCGTTCGATTCGAAACAACGCTCCGGTATAAAACATTTTTCGAACCTTGGTAAAATTTTTGGCATCATATTCGGGTAGTCTTTCATCGAGCTTTCGCAAAAACATTTCAAAGAAGAAGGGTATGGAGGGTGGTAACTCAACGAACAGTTCCCTTTTCGCTTTTTTGTGCAGCATTCTTTTATACAGTTCGCGTATCTCCGGGTTAGCTACTCCGAGCGAACGAGTTCAACTTTTGACTGGTCTGATATTATCTTCAGCGACGGATAATTTAGTCTTTCAGCCTCTTTTTTTTTTTGTTTCAACTTTTTGTACTGGCCGTTGTCCTGTCCTGGTCTCAGCGTAGTATACGCAACCTAACTAAAATACCGCTCGTATTCTTTTAATGGATTTTTGCGCCACAATAAAGTATATATATACGGCGAGTATACGTCCACTTAGTTCTTTACTTGCCATTATTCGGCAGGCGACTCTGTTTAGTTTTCATTTCGTATAATAACAATGTGTCAAGCGTTATTTTACACGAGCTCGAATAACGCTGCGCTGGCTGTACGTAAACTTACATCTCGTAAGTAAAAGGCAGTAATAGTATAAAGTGTGCGTAATAGAGTGGATCGTTCTTCACAATTCACATTTTCGAAACCAGGACGACAGGGAAGGGAGAAGTTGAAAATTTGTGTCAAGATTCCCGAAACGACGTAGTAAAGATTACAATCCTTAATTTTGATGCCCACTCGTCTCCGAGAAAACGCCAAGTTTGGTGAATTTTCAAAAATCTTCGGAAATTGTTCGTGTCGAGAGGTTTGTAAATTTGTCAATTGAATTGTATTGAAAAACGGATGATTTTTTCGCGAAATTATCTATAGCAAAAACATATCCTACGCTATAACTCAATTTTTCACCCAAGCATGATCTTTTTTTAGTAAAATTGTCTGAGTTAGTAGGTGAAATGGGCCTCAACTCAGATTTTCTTTCCAAATTTCTTTAGGTATAGATGGTGCTCATGATGTAAAAAATATTTCGACGAAAAATCGTCTCGAATTTGTACCCAAATTACTTTTTGGACTTGAAAAAAATTGGAAAAAATGACTTTTCGAAGTAAGAAAAAAGTTTCAGATTCTAATTTTTTGTAACGTAGATGACTTTTTGAACTCGAAAAAAATTGACTTTTTCATCTGAGTTTTTGATCGAAAAAATTGATGTTTTGGACTTGAAAAAAAATACAGAGATTCTAATTTTTGTCAACTACTTCGTTGACTTTTTGGACTTGCCCATTTATTCATGCATTACCAAACCTCCTCCACAATGTGGATTTAAGTCTAGATACGCATTCGCTCACATTGCGTCAGAAATTGAAAGGAAGGGATGGAGGGAGAGGGGGGGGTCGACGAGAAAAACATTGGAATTTACGTAAAACATACATAATACCTCTTTTTTTAAATAAGGAAATTCATCGAACCCAAACGAAGCGAGAGAGAAAGTTTTGCAGAAAAGGACATCAAAAGTTGAAATTTCAACGACTTTCCAACTTTTCAGTGGTCAAGGGAAGGGGGAGGTCAGGACTCAGGAGCCGAGACTTGATGGACACCAGGGTGGATCGTTTTTTGCATTTTTTTAGAAAGTTGGAACGGAGATCGAGAAAAAGTTCTAGGGTGACGTCAAAAGACCGTGGGAAAAATTTTGCTTCTCAACTTGAACCAATATTTAGCAAGTGGGGTTTAAAATTTCTAAGTTTCAAAATTTCAAAAAAAAATGGGGGAAAAAATGTCTCGATTTTTAGGAATTACAGGGGGTTCAGATACCAACCCCCAATGATTTTTTTCACTTTTCTATTGTAACAATACGGCAAACTACCCTCCCCCCCAAACCTCAAAGCATTTTTTTGAATTTTTGAAAATTCAAAATTTCGAACCCATCCGAGAAAAGGTTGGTTCAAGTCATGCATTCAAAATTTTTTTTACGATATTTTGACGTCATCCCTTAACTTTTTTTCATCCCACCCTAGTGGACACTTCTCCAAAATACGCCACTGTACAGGGTGTTCCAGTAGTAGTGCATCACCTTCAAACCAGAGATGCAGCAACCCAAACTACGTAAGTGTACGCAATATGCATGTTTGCCGACCACAGGATTTGAAGGGGCAAAATTATGCACTGGTCCTGATAGATGTTTCAAAACGTTGTAACTCTGCTGGTAATATGTATGGTCAATTTTTTTTAAAACTTTTTCGTAGAACTTTTTGAGGTCTACAAAATGAATTATATCTATGTTTTGCCTAACTTTGCAATTGAAGGAACTACAATGGTTTAAAAATTTGTAAGCTTCATAACTCCTTCAATTTTCAAGTTATGCAAAAATTTTCAAGAGTCATTTTTGTTGAGCTTTTTGAGCTCTGCAAAATGAGCTAATAATTTTTAGCATAACTTCAAAATTGAAGGAGATACAACCATTAAAAATATGAAAATTAGCATTATTTTCTTAAAATTTAAATTTTTCTTTTCAACAATTTTTCAAAATGGTGTCTAATTTTTAAAGTTAGACAAAAAAGCATTAGTCCATCTTGTAGAGCTCAAAAAGCTCAACAAAAAACAACTCTTACAAAATTTTGCATAACTTGAAAATAGAAGGAGTTAGGAAGCCTACAAAATTTTCAAATCATTGCAACTCCTTCAATTTTAGAGTTAGGTAAAAAATTATTAGCTCATTTTATAGAGCTTAAACAGCTCAACAAATAATAACTCTTACAAAATTTTGCTCAACTTGAAAATAGAAGGAGTTATTAGGCTTACAAATTTTCAATTCATTATAGCTCCTTCAATTTTAGAATTAGGCAAAACATGAATATAACTCATTTTGTAGAACTCAAAAAGTTCTACAAAACAGTTTCAAAAAAAATTGCCTATCTATATTACCATCAGAGTTACAACGTTTTCAGACATCTACCAAGACTAGTGCATAATTTTGCTCCTTCAACTCCTAGACTCGGCAAACATACAAACACTTATGTAGTTTGGGTAGCTGAATCTCTGGTTTGAAGGCGTTCTACTACTACTGAAACACCCTGTATGGTATCAGAGCAAGGAAAGTAGAAGATAAACCTCCCCCCCCCCCCAAAAA
>FIZU01059866.1:0-10213 GCA_900064475.1 Pseudococcus longispinus
GTTGTCAAACCAGTTTTTGGTGAGTTAGTGTTGTTTGACTGGTTTTGGGTAAGTTGTTAAATTCGTTTGGATTCGGATTATGGCGGATCCTGTCGTTTACATTCGGCGAAGGTTGGTCCCACCCATCACAGCTGATGTTTATCTCCAGTTAAAAATGTAGGATTTCTTTCATTGCGATTTAGACCATCGAACAGAACATTTTTCACGGGTTATTAATTTTGTGAGTTATGTTCAAATTGATTGGTTTCCTTTTGTATTTTTTTTATGGAATGTAATGTGAAAATTAGGGGTCTAAAAAATAACAAAACTGGTTCTCGCCCAAAAAAAATAGTAAATTTTAATGGTGATAGAAAGACCAAGCATTGGTGTGATCCTAATGAGATGAAAATTTTTGAAACCAGTTCAGTGCTTTTGAACCAGTTGTCACAAATTCCTCAAAAATTGGAGATATGAAAAAAAGTTTGAAACAAAAACAAAAGTTTATGTTGAGAATTGAAAAAAAATCATTTTGTGTTCAATAAATTTTTCTCCATCTTGGAATGCGAAGAAAGCATAACGCAAAAGATAATTTACAATACAGTCCTCACTTTTTCAAGACAAACCTCCTCTGTATTGCTAGGCAGGAAAAAAAATTTCAGAGTGTAAAAGGTTCAACTTTCGGTTCTCTTCAATTTTTGTTTCAAACTTTTTTCAGGTCATTTTTTCAGGAATTTTTGACAACTAGTTTGAAACCATCAAACCGGTTTCAGAATGTTTCATTTTGTTAGAATCATATCAAGTATTTGATGTTCATATCACCAATAAAATTCACTCAAATTTTTCGAGGGAAAATCGGTTTTGTTATTTTTGGGATATCTTGTACCTA
Organism: Pseudococcus longispinus; assembly: GCA_900064475.1. Classification (NCBI taxonomy): domain Eukaryota; kingdom Metazoa; phylum Arthropoda; class Insecta; order Hemiptera; family Pseudococcidae; genus Pseudococcus; species Pseudococcus longispinus. The sequence continues at coordinate 866 of FIZU01059866.1, forward strand.
CATAACACAAAAGTTGTCAACATTGGCATTGATGCCTTCTCAATGTTGCTAGATTTATACAACTTGATCTTTTCAATAAAAAGTTGAATATTTAGACCAGTTACCACTTTTCTGTCATACTATAGGTAGGTAGGTAGGTAGGTAGGTACCTATTCATTTTCAAAATTTTCGTTCGATTTCATTCGCTAAAAAGGTTGTTGTGTCTCATATTTTCTGGTGCTACCTTTCCAAACTAAACTGATGCAGGGAAATTAGAATTTGTAATCGTTTTTACATCTTTTATCAATAGGTAGGCAAAAAGCAAGCATTATTAAGTGCTCAAGTCAAATTATTGATAAGAGCAAATCGAGTTAGTCAGGAGAAAACATACCGAATCAATTATTTAATTCATTCAGCTTCAAAAATTATACTGCTGATTCGTTTCAAAATAATTGCCTCGTGAAATACGTAGTTTTTTCAATAGCTACGAACTGTTTTCTATTCTAAAATCACTTCTTTTTTTTTCAATCAAACTCACTTAATATCAAATTATTCGTAATAAAAAAACTCTTCTCGTACAAGTAAGATCGTTACTTTATAATACGTAAATCGAACCAATTACCGAGATGGATTTTGCAAGTGCACAATCTCGAATTTACTTTTTTTTTCACAAACTGCACTCTAGATGTACCAACATTTAACGTAATTACCGAAGCGTCATTTAACATACGGCTTAATTTTCACAAATACACTCGCTTCGAGTTTAACGACGTAAACGATGCCGTTAAACTTTGTAAAACCCAAACCTCGAAGAAGAAAAAGATACGAAAATGTACGAAATCCAATCAGTTTCAACGTACCTGCATCTTGGCTGAAATTCTTTACGCTGCGAAGCAAAACCCGAAACCCACCCATTAAACTTTCAGAATAAAAAGGTATAAAAAAAACCCAACGTTAGTTTCCAAATTCTTGTTTACAACTCTTGCGAAAGTTTTAATTTACAAGGCGACACTATGAAAAAGAAATATACGGTTTACTCGACAGCACGACTACTATTTTCTCTAGAATACAAAATAACCATAAAAAACCCCGACAAAATACTATGTATACGTTGTTCGGTTTATATTTCTATCGAGGGCTTTACCAGTGTAACGTTCTTTTCTCCCTTATGTTTTCCTTACGCAACTAATCAAGACCGACGGTATTGCATGACAAATCAACTACACATTTGACCCGCGCACTTTTTTCCTTCTCTACGGTTTTCCAATTTGTAGCTTGATTTAGTATTTGAAAAGGCATCGAAATCCGTATAATTCAACTTGTTCACATCGCTGGTTCACTGCTTTACGTTTCCCAATCCCAACACGATTTTCTTTTCGATACAAAAGTGAATTTTTTCTATTACCGAATCCATTAGTAAATTTCTGGCTGGATGTGAGGATTCTCGTAGGTAGGTATTCTTACGTATACATAAGGACGCGACGCAGATTCAATTATAAAATATGAAAATCTTTTCTCGAAATGAATTACCATTAAAAATAACACCTGGGTATTTTTTGTAAACGTCCAAAACCCGTGTTTGTAAAAAATATGCTAAATCGCGAGTCGAGGCAAAAATATACATTAAACAATTTCAGCCTTATGCTATTCCATTGCATAAATTTCCAAATTACATCGATGAATACTGAAAAGAAAATTGGAAAGGATAAAGCGCGCGACATCTTTGAATAAAATTTCTAAATGTGAAGCAATATTCGACGAGATTGCCTTGAAATGTAATCTAAAATCAATACCTAATGCCAAATAATCTATTCGGCAAGTATTGCCAAGTATCAATATTTATACTGCAGATTCGAGTAGGTACCTGGCATTATGTAAATTAGCCCAAATTCCGAGGTGTAAAATTTTTTACATCGATTTTCTAGAAAAAGCTTCAACTATAAGTAGAAGTGCATACGTTCAATTTCTAAGAAGCACGTAGGTCTCATCTACGAGTACATAGGTTTTGATCACTTCCCACTCCCTACAGGAGAGAAAAGTTGTAACTTGTGTACTTGAACTGTATATTGAACAATTGTGATTACATGAATAAGTGTGAGGGGGTGTTGAAATTTTTGTGATTTTTTTTCATTGGAGAATGGGAAGACTCTAAAAAGGGGTCCTAAAACATTTTTAGCATAGGATATACTATTACTACGACCTAATCCGTGAAAAACATCACGAAATTCCGTCAAGAAATTCCTCGATGATGACTTCATTTTGTCAGACTTTTTTGGACTTGAAAAAATTTTCAGATTTCGAACGACCTTTTTGATATAGAAAAAATCAGAAATCATGCTGACTTGTGGATATTTTATCAGACATTAGAATACACTTTTTGGACTTGAAAAAAAATTCAAAAATAACACTGACTTTTAGACATTTTGTCAGGCAGTCTTCCAGAAATCAAGCTGATTTTTGGATGTTTTGTCAGACATTAGACTTTATGGACTCGGTTTTGCCAAGCAACCTTTCAGAGATCACACTGGCTTTTAGATATTTTTTTAGACATTATACTTCAACCTCTGAACTGCAGGAACAAAGGTATCTTCATGGAAAAAATTTTCATTTTACATTTTTCTTGGCAATTTCAATATTGCCTAATAAACTCTAAAATTTACCAATTTTCAAAAGTCGTTTGAAATCTGAAAATTTTTTCAAGTCCAAAAAAGTCTGGCCCTCTTCAAGATTGTATTATGGCGTTTTTCTGTAGGGCGCGTACTTCGCGAGTTAGGGGGTGAAAACTACCCTTCGTAGAGTTTTTTGCGTTTTCCCGCAAATAAACGGGGTTTTTTGAAAATAAGATAAAGACATAAGATAATTTACATAAAATTCCCTATCAAAAAAGTTCTTATCATTTTTTGTAACCCCCACCCTAACAAAGTTATCGCACTTCTTAGCTTTGACTCTTTTTGAGATGAGTGTTGTAATTAGAAGGATGAAATGGTCAAAAAAGTTGAAATCAGTGTTCTCGAATCGATGTATTGAAATTTTTAATATTCTGTATGCTTTATATTTGTAAAACTTGAAACTTATACGACGCGACGCTTGAAAATCAGTCATCGTTAAGATGGGCGATAACTACGATAGGATTGGGAGTTACCAAAAAATGATAAGAACTTTTTCGATAGTGAATTTTATGTTCTCATCTTTTTTTCAAAAAACACCACGAGGGGGACAGTTTTCACCCGTCAACTCGTGAAGTATCTACGCAGTACACACCTTGTAGCAAAATGTCATAATACAATCTTCAAGAGGGCAGTGGCACTACCCATTTAGAAAAAAAATTGTTGTCGCAAATTTGTCAGAATAAATTGCGATAAAGTCGCTAACTTTCCTGAACTACATAAAAAATTTTATTTTCTCTATTCCCAGGTCTACAAATTGGCAAAACTTTTCATCTAAAATGGCTAATGGGCTTAACACTTTTTTGAAAATTACAATTAAGTACCTATCTCATGAAGTATCGTAGTTAGTTCAATTTTGAGAATAGACATCCCACACCTCGTTTAGCTAAGAATGCAGCAGTTTGAAATACATGGTGTCTACAGAATTTTTTTTCCAAAAATGACTACTTTTTCACTATTTTTACCACAACTTTTTATGAACCTACTTCTCCAAAAATGACTTCAATTCAATTCTGTTTTTCTGTTACATTTATTGAAAAAAATATATATTCAAACAATATCATGACCAGATAACAATTTCAAGGGCTGGAGGGGAGGGGGAGGATAAATGAGAGAAAAAGTATTTCTTATAAAATATTGAAAAATATATTTTACTCATTTTTTTGCTGAAATAGGTCTAAGCAAATGGCCTCTCCCCAACGGTGGTTTCTGTTTTATTTAAACTATGCATCTGCGATTGCTCTTAAAAAGCCGGTAACGGGAATTACCTTCGACTTTAAGAGTTACATTTGATTAATGATTCTCACGTTGTTTCGATTTAACACATTTAATTCACTTTTCATTTACGTGTACCTACTTTTACTTTACATGGTTAAAAACATTGTATCGGAATAAAATATAACGCTCAAACATTGAGAAAACTCTCCGACGCTTCGAACCATCACAGACCCTCCGCGACGAGGATATTTATCAGAATACGCGGAGTGGCGATCGAACATCACTGCACACAACCAAACGATTCCGCGTAGAGAGCGCTGGCACGTGGAACTAAACAGGTTGTGCGCAGTAGGCCAAATGAATTCCGCTAGAGGAATCCCCCCCTTATAATCAATTGGGATAAAACTCACCCAAAATGTTGGTCATGATGTAAACCCACCCCCAAAAATTTTATTAGACCATTACCCCACCCCCACCCCCAACCCCAACCCCAACCCCAACCTGAGAAACATGGCCGGATATGGTGAAAATTCATTATTTTCTGTGCGGGGAGAGGGTGGTTCAAAAATTTTGAAATTTTCACAGAATGTAGTGTCCATATAAGTATACTACTATACTAGGGGGCTTCGCCTCCTGGCCGTTTCGCGGCCCAACCCCCCGGCGGTTCGCTTTGCGAATCGCATTATTTTCTAATTGAATTGTTGACAAAAATCGAATGGAAAACTGAAAATTGTTTTATCTTAAGGCACTCAGCACTGCGTACACTAAATCAGAATAAATAAAAAACGTAAAATCAAAACATCTTGAATTGTTGAATCGTATTTCAATCGAGTTTTTTTGTATGTGGTTTGTTTAAGGGTAGATTTGAAAAGAACTCAAAATCCCATGAAAATTTTAACATTAAACGGATATTATGAGATGTGATTTTCTCAAATGAAGAAGTCTCAGAAGTGAAAGAAGCTATACAAAACTTCGAAGCGATTTTGGCTATAGAGTGCGCAACAATATTTCGAATAACTTGAGAAGGAAACGATTTACGAAATTTTTTGTAATAACTACTTCAAAAGAGGATAGAATAAGCTTTCAAATGACATGATTACTTTTTGATTTCGTTCAGTTTTCTTCTTTATGACGTCATGGCAATAATTTTTAAAACTGTACGAAATGAAAAAGTAACCATATTATTTAAAAGCTAATTCCATCCTCTTTCAAAAAATATATCAAAAAAATTTCCCAAATCTCTTCCTTCTTAAATTACATATAAAAAATGGAAAAAATATCGATACCGAAAATATCAAACCGTCGGGCATTAAGTAAGTATGTGACCATCACAACGATAAAATCCCTACAGTATTATAGCAGTTTACATCGCATATGTAAAATATGAACAAAAGGTACACCACGAGCATACTGTATCAGTCGTAAATTCACAACGTGACTGAAAATCCGCCGCAAAGTATAAGCAAATCGAAGATCTCAATAGGATTTAAATTCCTAGAGCGCGAGTATGTCACGTTTATTCGTATAATTTAATACGTTCGCCATTAAATTTCGATTCTAATAAGGACGTAACCTAAGTAAAGACGAAACTAAAACAGAGCTCAGGTTCGCTACGCGTGGTGTAATTTTCTAGACAAACTTCGGTCGTGTAGTAATTTTCGAAAATTTCGCTTCCCTTTCTAAAGTGTATTAAAACACTTTTTTTTTCTGGTGACAAAACGCCGAGTGTTATTTTCTGCTGCGGTAACATGCTTACACGATAGATAATAAGTCACGATGGAACGTTTCTTTTACGCTGGTTCAAAGCACAGCCTGAATTTAATGTCTCCATAAAATCGCAACTTTTTCTTTTCAAACGGAGCGACGCGGTGAAGAAAAACCCTACGGTAATAATCGTTTATCCAAACTTCGGAAATTTTTTTCCACCCTGGAACAATTTCTTAGCTTGGTTTGAAAAACATTCTTAATTAACTGGTTCTTCGAAAAGAAGTTGTTTTTAAATTCCACCTTTCGATTCCTTTTTATATTTTTTTCTATCGCCCACCTAAAAAAAATTGCACTCTTGTACACCGAAAAAAAAACCATTCGAATACCATGCTCGATGGAAATGATTACGTCAAAGCACCCATTATTCGAGCGTAAAGTTTATCGAGTGTCCGTATTGTAATATTCGAACTCGAATGCGGTCACACTGAATCCCTTTTGAAATAATTGAATTTTGATTATGGAAAAAGCTACGCAAATTATTCCATATTTTCGGTATTCTTTTATCAATAAATATTCTCTCCTGTTTATAATCCATTAATTAGCAAATATCAAATTCACAGTGGTGTATTTCTTGTACTCGAAAAGCGTATAAAATCGACCAACAGTTCGAAATTAAATTAATACTCGGATGAACGATAAACATGGGATCAATATTTAATCAAGCGAGTCGATTGGTACATAATATCGAGTATATTGTTGTACCATTCCAACTTATGCTCAGCGTTAATTATACCGCAAATTTATAATTCGAATTGGATTACAAAAGCTTTATGTAATGGCCAATTTAGATTGAATTTCCAGCAGTTTTTCTCCTCTTTATTATTTCTTTACAAAAAGAATATGATTAAACCATATTTTTACGAATAATACCGAGGTCAGCTTTTTCACAATAGCACTAGTATAAAAACCTCGTTATAATTCAAAGAAAAAACATATACAGGATGTTCCGGTCGCAGTGCACCGCCTTCAAACCAGAGATGCAGCTACCCAAACTACATAAGTGCATGCATGTTTGTCTATCTCTGGATTTGAAGTGGCAAAGTTATGCGCTAGTCCTGGTAGATGTTTCAAAACGTCGTAACTCTGCTGATGATATAGATAGGCAATTTCTTTTCAAAACTTTCTTGTACAAATTTTCAAGCTGTACAAAATGGGTTATATTCGTGTTCTGCCTACCACTAAAATTGAAGGAGCTACAACGATTTGAAAATTTGTAGGATTCGTAACTCCTTCAATTTTCAAGTTATGCAAAATTTTGTTGGTGATATTTTTTGTTGAGCTTTTTGAGCTCTACAAAATGAGCTAATAATTTTTTACCCAACTCTAAAATTTAAAACATGAGAGACCATTTTGAAAAAAATGTTCGAGAGAAAAAATTGAATTTTGAGAAAATAATGTCATTTTTCATCTTTTTAATGACTGTAGCTCCTTCAATTTTAGAGTTATGCTAAAAAGTATTAGCTCATTTTGTGGAGCTCAAATAGCTCAACAAAAAATGACCAAAGAAAAATGTTGCGTAACTTGGAAATTCAAAGAGTTATGAAGCCTAAAAATTTTCAAATCATTGTAGCTCCTTCAATTTCAGAGTTTGGCAAAACATGAATATAGCTTATTTTTTAGAATTTGAAAAGTTCTACAAGAAAGTTTCAAAAAAATTTTCATATCTATATTATCAGCGAAGTTATGACGTTTTGAAACATCTGCCAAGACTAGTGCATAACTTAGCCCCTTCAAATCCTGAGGTCAGCAAACATGCAAACACTTGAGTAGTTTGGATAGCTGCATGTCTGCTTTGAAGGCGGTGCACTGTGACTGGAACACCCTGTATGATTATCAGCAACATGATAACAAATTGGAAAAAAGAGAGAAATTTCAAACGAATATTTCTATCATCCGAATAAGCACACTTGAAACAATACCGAGGGAACTCGAAAACACAAAAAAATCTACGTTTCAAAACGAACAAAAAAAGTAAATAAATGATCAACTATTCGATTATTTTCAAATATCGTTTAAATTCCTTTCCAGAGAACGCCTCCAAAAAACTCATAGATTCAGATTCGAATCATTTTAAACACGACAAATGACACACGACAGACATCCACGTAACAAACACATCTGCAAATCGAAAAACAACAAAAAAAAAGGCTCATTGCGAGCTGTACAATGCTTCAGTCTGTGTATAACAAAAGAAACGAAAAATTAAAAGCTTTTCCCAAGCCAGGAGAAAAACTACGGGACGTTAGACGAGTCGTATTTCAAATCACTTTATTCAGTTGTCGCATGAAAAAGCAACACGCCCGCCCGGTTCTTCGCTTTAATTAAACACCATCAAGATTCCATTACTCGACAAATGTACCAGAGATATCTCGACAAAAATGAAAATACTCGCGACATAATTTACAAAGAATTCCAGCAAAAAGAAGAAATCTAATTAATACGTAAATATACCGCTATTCGAAATAATAATCAACGAGAAAATGCAAAACACCGAAAATAAACGTAAATAGTTCGTTAAAAAAGGATTCCTTTTTTTTTTTTAAATACACCGACTACGTTTACTTTTCGTTTTATAATAAGTTTACTATGTAGTTTATGGTGCGAAAGAGCTCGGCGAGCTGAATTTGAAAATGAATACGTTAGACGAAATATTTGTATTTCGGTTCTCATTAATCTCGCCACTTAAATTCGCTTTTTTTACACGAGAGAGAGAGGGGGATCATTGGAAGATGGCTGGGTAAATTATCCTTAAGTTTGTAATAATCGTATTTTTCATAACTCGGGTGTTATTTCACTTGATTTTAGTAAATCGAACAAACAGAAAAAAACATTAAAATTATTCACCATTTTAGGCTTGAAAGTTCACCTGTCGATAGGTCAACATATGCTGAAATAATCAAAACAACTGAATTGTGTATTCTCCATTCTGGAGTTTTCGATTAGTTCGGATTCGGACACAATGTATCGGCTTGAGAAGTGTACCGGGTGTTTCGTTTGCAGATCTTTGCTCCTTCTCCTAGATAGAGTTCAATAATACACAAACCTAAATTACACACGTGTAAGTTTGTCATGTTTGAAAGTGAACTTTGGAAGAGACAAATGGCGAAGTTGTATAGGTAAAGGTAACTCTTGCAATTCTGCAGACTGGGAAAATTTCCATCAACCCCATTTCAAATGTGTATACAATGTGTGCTTTATGTATTCCTTTCTAGAAAGTCCATCGTTCTGAAATTCCAGACGAATGTGCTTATTGGTACTGCAAACTATTTCAAGAATTTGGACATTTATGGCTATTCAGAATTATCGTTGCTATTTCAAACGATCATGGGTACTGTAGACTATTTTTCATAGGTACCCTTAGCCTTAATTATGAGTATTGCGGATGAACTTGAGAGTGATAGTGTATACCTATTTGTACTTGCAATTTGGAAAAGGTTTGAAATGATCAATCTCTCTTTTTTCTTAAAAACAAGAAAGAAGTGATTGGTGTTGAAAATATCATCTTGCAAGTCCCAAAAATTTTGTTAATTGATTTACCGAAAATTTTTGAAGAATTTATGATGTTCTTTCTTTTCCTGTCTTGAAAAAAAACAATAATTTTGACAAAGTGCCCGTATAACCATATTATCCATGAAACTATAAAACATAGAATACCTTTACAAAAACTTGTCTAAACATGTTTAAACTTGTCGAAAACCTGTAAAAACACGTTTAAACC
>FIZU01059878.1:0-23235 GCA_900064475.1 Pseudococcus longispinus
GCCCGGAAACGGAAATGGAAACGGAAACCCTAAAAAAAAATAACGTTATCACAGCCCTGCTTGAAAATATTGTGTAAAATCTGTAAAAAAGTATTAGTGATGCAAGAAATACAAAATTTTAATTCAACAATGAAGAATTCGTGAAGAAATAATAATTTTTTAGGACGTGAGAAGCATAAAAAATTGATGTAGTTGAGGAAGAGTTTATTGAACTCGAAGTAACCAGTAAGAAATTTCTATCAAAATAATACCTACTTATAAAATATTCTATGCTTTATTTTTATGATGAATCAACAAAACAAGGAAAAAGTTTTGTAGAAGCATTAAAATTAAAAAATTTTGTAGCGATGTAGTGAGAAATTTTATCATGAAGTAAAATAAAAAGTGATCTTTGATGAAGTGTTAAAAATACATATAATTCGATAAAGCTGGAAAAAAGTTCGCTAGAAAAAAAAAAGAAATGTTACTTCAAAAGTTACGATTTTTTTGTTGAATTCCCTTGTTCCTCTCAAACTGAGAAATTGTAAATTAAATTTGAAAAATTAACACCAGTTGACAAATTTGATGAAGTAGGTAATGACCTTTTTAAACACATTGCCGAGTTGAACTTGGTGAACTTAGTATTTTCACTATTTTCCATCCCTTAACTTTGTTTCAGAAAACCTCTTCTTCCATATACGTTATCAGAGATGAACCTAATGCGTTTTCTATTTGTAGAAACCAACCGCAAATGTTTATCTCGTTTCGTTTCTCCGCAGTAACGATCTTAGTAAAAGCTACTCGCGTGACCCCTGCTTTTGTAGGAATTATGCCTCAAAAAAGCAAATCCCTTCCGATATATCGGAGCATTATGAAACCGTATGTAGTCACATGTAAATCTCCTTTGATGCTGGAACGTAGAGCCGGATTGGAGGGGGAGAGGGGAGGGTAGTTGGCTATTAAAAATTGGCAAAATTATATTTTTAGTCCGAAAAATTACATAAGAGTTAGAAAATTTACGAATGAGATTTAATTTTTTTTGAAAGGAAAATTGCATTTGAGTCAGAAAATTTTTGGATTTTTGACCATTTCCGTAACAGGAGAAATGTATTAATTTTTGCCTAATCTCTATATTGAAGGATGTAATAAAGATGAATAATTAGAGCAAAAATTGGTATGCCTTAGGTATATATTCTGAAATATGTTATAACCCATTGTACGCATTTGTGACGTTCAAAATATGCAAAAACTGGCCTATTCCTATGTACTTTACAACCTGAAATACTTATGAAAAATATGCAACAACAATATGGATATCCCTGGAAAGAATTTTTTGGCCAATATGATGATACTCATACCTATTAGAATTGTCGAGCATCATATTACTGCTCAAATTTTATTCGAATTTCCATCAGTTCTTAAGCAAAAAAGTATTGTATGTACATACCGACTTCAGAAAAAATTTCATTCCTTTCACTTCTGTTCACTTCTAAAAAAGATTTCAATTGTTTCACTTTTGAAAAAATTTTTTTTTTTTGATTTTGAAAAAAAAAAATTCTTTCGTGTTTACTAAAAAGACCATTTCTTTCGATTTAAAAATATTATTTTTTCACTTTTGAAAAAAATTCATTTTACACTTTCGAAGACTTTTTTTCACTTCTGTCAGAAAAAAATGATAGTTTTTTCACTTATGAACAACTTCCATTCTATTTACTTTTAAACAAATTTCAATTGCATGTTTCACTTTTGAAAAAATTTTCAGTTTTGAAAAAAACTCATTTTTTCACTTCTGTTTGAAAAAATTCCATTTTTAAGTTTTTGAAAAAATGTAAATTCTTTCGTATTTAATAAAGTCTAATTATTCTTTTGCATTAATTTTTTTTTTCACTTTTAAAAAACTTCAGCTTTTTCACTCTTGAATAAAAATCATTTTTTCACTTTTGAAAAAAATGTCGTTCTTTTTTTTTTTTACTTCTGTCAGAAAAAAATGTCAGTTCTTTCACTTAATTATGAACAACTTTCATTCTATTCACTTCTGAAAAATTTCAATTGCATGTTTCACTTTTGAAAAAAATTGAACTTTGTTGATTTTGAAAAAAGTTAATTATTTTTGTTTTTAAAAAGTTGTTTTTTTTTGCTTTTGAAAAAAATTCACCTCTGAAAAAAAATGTGTTTTTTTCACTGTTCAGTTTTGAAAAAATCACATATTTCTCGCTATTTTTTTCCTATCCTGAAATAATCATTTTTTCACTTCTTCACTTTTGAAAAACATTTATTTCTTCATGTTTGAAAAAATCAATTTCTTCACTTTTGAAAAAAATTGATTTTTTCACTTTTGTAAAAAATCATTTCTTCACTTTTGAAAAAATCTCATATCTCTCACTATTTTTTTCCGCTCCTGAAAAAATTCCATTCTTTTTCACTTCTAAAAAGTTTCACTTTTTTCGCTTCTAAAAAGTTTCACTTTTTTCACTTCTAAAAAATTTCACTTTTTTCGCTTTTAAAAAATTTCACTTTTTTCACTTCTAAAAAGTTTCACTTTTTTCACTTCTAAAAAATTTCACTTTTTTCACTTTTGAAATCGTTTTGCTTTTGAAAAAAATCATTTTTCCATTTTTTAAAAAAGTTTTTTTTTTGTTTTTGAAAAAACAACGTTTACTTTTGAAAACATCTCATTTTTTCACAAAATTTGATTTTTTCCTGTTCTGAAAAAAAAATTTTCACTTCACTCTGCCTGAAAGTTTTCAGTTTTTTCACCTTAGAGCTTAAAAACTTCTATAAAACTTCTATACAAAAATTTCAGAAAAATATTATCCATCTACATTGGAGTTACAACGTTCTAAAGAAAACACCACTAACTTTCCTCTTCAAATCTCTAGGTAGGCAAAAATGCATACTCTTGCATAGTTTGGGTAGCAGCATCGCTGATTTGAAGGCTGTGCACTATTCCTGGAACACTCTGTACATCCAAGTTACAAAAATTGTTGAAAAATGCATCGTGAGATTTAAAATTCTCAATTTTCTCTTACAATAGATGCACGTAATCTGATAATCATACGTACATGGCTAATTACGTTCAATAGTTTTGCATGTTCCGTCGGGTACATAATATGTACGGGAATCCAGTTGAATAATTTTTTCATTATTAAATTAATTATAAAGGATGCATTCTACAAAACACAGTCGTAATAATAAGCAAAGCACCTATAACGTTTGGAAAATAACAATAACACGACGCGATGCATACGATATAAATTTATGCAAAAATGCGTCGAATTCATTAGCATTTATTTGAAAATTCGAATGCATCCAAATGGGAAATCGAAAACAAAGCGAAAACTATCACGTTTGAAAATGGTTAATTTATTACACTCTGACGCCGCGCTCAAATATTTCGCCGTTATCTACTCACATTTAAAATCATTCGCAAGTTTTAAAGAAGAAACCGCTAAAACAATGAAACCGAGATCTGAATTCCAACTTGTATTAAATGTGTGTCTACACAATGCGACGTTTTCTCTATATACCGAATTGAAAATTCATTTCTACGTATTTTCTATTGAAAGTATAAAAGTTGGCTTTCCTTTATGAGTTTAAGTTAGTGAAAACGGTTCACATGTGCTCGAAAAACTTTTACTTTGCTTCGAATGTGCATTCAAAAAGATACCATATACCTACGAGTAGCTCTCGCTGCTGGTCCTATTCTCGTCGACTCTTCTTTAGCGATGTTTGTTTAAAAATTATACCCAGCTAACACGCAAATAGGCTTGGATATCTTTCAACTTATTAAAATCAGAACAAAGTTCAAGAAAGTTTGCTTAACGAAGCATTGTGCGTATACTTATACCATATAAGTATATCACAAGCAGCTTGTTTTAGGTAACTATACTACCTACATCTACCTAACGTACGTTACAACTCATATCTAATGATTATTCAACTTCTCTAAATGTATATCATCTTCATGTTTATAGATTACAGTCAAAATGTGGAATACTTATACTTCCATATACCTTTTCCTTCGTATACCTTTAGGTATGTTTATTGTATTTAAACTCGTACCTACGTTGAGTGCACAACAAAAGTTTCAAATTAATATGAATAAAAGTTCGTTATGTACTTACTTTTAGTAGGTATATTCACTATGTACCTAGCTTCAGATCAGATACCTATACTATCTATTTTGTAGATGGATACCCACACCATTTTTTTTTTTTTTTACCAATATCCAACCAACTATAAGAGGATTTGTTAATTAACGTTAATTTTATTTGTAACAATAAAGACGACGAGATGGAATTAACAAAACACAAATACCTTCTAATTTCAAACCCAACGTACAGAAAAGAATCGAAATGAATTTATAAGAATACAGGAGAAAAAAAACTGCAGGTAGTTGGCTGCTGTATAAGTATTTGACAACTTTTGTTATCTTGTAGTCGAATAAATAGTTGGAAAAAGGGTTAATGCTACTGTACAATAGAGGTACATTACTGTAATCACATCAATTAGCCTTGTTTACTTATTCATTGGTATTTTTTCTGGTATTGAATTTTTGTAAAAGCCAGAAAAAAAAACAACTGCAGACAAACATTTCAAAATAGAAATAAAAAAAATGTAAATAAAATAACGCCAGAGAAATCATCGTTTTGGAACATCCTGTGCACGGGTACATTCTCGAGTAAAATTTCGCCAAACAAAAGACAAAACTTTACTTCTAATTAAAACTTTAGCAGACAAAAACTACAACTGCGTGGCTTTTCAATATATAGTCCAGCTTCTCCTTCACTGTATTGCATAATAATAAAAGACGACGAATAATGTAATAAAATCTAAGTTAAAACTAAAAGCTTTCAAAACCGGTGTGGCTTTTATGTATTTTCGGAAAATTTCAAAGGCTGCGAAGGATGGGTTAAAGGTTTGCTCGGAAATTTTCTTCAAAGGCTTTAAGCAGCAGCGGCGGATATTTTCTATAATTTTAACGAAAAGTAACTTCTTCCAAACTCGTTAATTGTAGACAAACAACATTAAGAAACTTTCTCCTTTTGCTTTATAATTCGTAAATTCGGCATTCGGGGGTTTTGTTAAGAGACATAGTTTTGTCGTACTCGGTTACCTTCCCGTCGTACCGCCCGATATTACCGACTATTACTATGATAATTTGTAGTAAAAAACCAATGATAACTTGTCGTCAGCGTTTACCAATATTCGCCTTATACTGGCCCGTCTCGTCGTGGGATTTCATCTGAGATGTTTCGAGATGCGTTCTTCGAATTTGGTGATTCGAAAATAACTAGGTTCGTATTGGGTTTTATCAATTCAGTCGAAAGAAGCTACACGCAAAATGCAGAGGGGTTTCAAATTTGTAAGTAGCATTTGTGTAGCTGCAGATGTAAGTACCAATGAAATGATGGGATGTTACTTTTTCATAGAAATTGTGTTCAGACTTTAAAAATAAATTTTCAAAAAAAAATTGAAAAAAAAAAACAAAAATAGAAAAAAATTATCGATAATTTTTCCTTAAAGTGAAAAGTTTCAAATCATAGATAAACTTGTATTTTTGGACTTTGAATTGGAAAAAAATTATTTTCGAAAAGATAGCCATTAAATTACATTTCATGCTACATTATTTCTATAATTTCCTGAAAATTTCATTTCTATCAAGATCAGTTACTTTTCCCGCTGAAATTTGAAATGTCCCATCTCAAAATAAAATTGATTTTGACGCGTAACAAAAATGATTGAAAAGTTGAAAAATATCTCAAAATTTGATATTTCAATTAAAAAAATCATTAGATCACGAATGCCAATTTTAATCATCATTTTTGAAACAGTACAAGAATAAACAAGTTGGAACAGTAGACAAGTCAATTTTCTGAGCAAAAATTTGCAATCCTCCAATTATGAATGGACCCTTCTCCTAAATTGATTTTATAGTCTCCTTTTTCACTTTTGAGGGGAAGGGAATTGAATTGAAAGTGTTGAAACCGTTTCACAATAAAATAATAAGACGTTAGGTAGTTATATTGATAAACAATCATAGTAAATGAGAAAATCATAGCTGGGCGAAAGTAATTTAGTCTCGGAGAGAACTGATTGGTGAAATTTAGTTCTGAGGTCTAAAATTCTCGTGATGAAATTTTTAGATCTCTACCTTTCATCTATCTCCTGAGGTGGTATTTGTAAATTTTTGGATAAAAACTTCTGTTTTTGGCAGTTTTCAACTTTTTTTTTTTTTTCAAATTACAACAATGCTGGATACTACCAAAGATCATTCATGGAAATTTTTTCAAAAATTTTCGAACGTATCTTCTTAATGAAATGCTCATTTCAAATTTTCCAACAGTACTTTGGCTAACCTGCTTCCGAAGTGCAATTATGAACAAAATATGTGTTGTGACCTTAGATTTGATGCAAAACATTTATATTTTTTCCCCGAATTTGGTGTGAAGACCATCCAATTCATCCTTAGAAGAATTATTTATTATGGCCAAAAAATTTCGTTGCAGTATATCACTAGGTACCTAGTTACCTACGTATTTATGCACCACCCACTTAATTTTCACCCAAGTTTATTAATTTTTTTTGCGATTTTAATTTTTCAAATTTCCTATAAAAAGAGTTTACACTGAGAAGTTTGCATAAAAAATTTTTCATTTTTCAAGAGTACCTATTTGATTTTTTAATGATGTTTTTCAATTCATCATCTGTTTGGCATGAATCCTAACCCTTCAGTTCAATTGAAAAATTCAAAAGTTTTTCAACACCATTTTGTTTGCAAAAAAGTACATAAAAATTGTAAAATTGAAAAAATTTTCAATTTCATAGATTTTCAATTTTTTTGAAATTAATTAGTCTTTAAGTATTGCTTATACTTTATTTGGAGGTCTAAAATATCATACAAATTATTTTCTTATAAAAATAGACCCAATTTTAAAATTATCTCAGTCCAGCTCCAAAAAAAATCATAAAAAACAATCCTCTTTTCATTAAAAGAATGAATTCGTATTTACGGCAAACCGAGTATGCAAATTATTTAACACGTAACAAATCGTATGCTAAATAGCCTGAAATGAGGGGATTTTTTCGAGTACGTGAGTTTTGGAAAACTGATACCGAGTTGAAAAATCTTTGTAAATAATTTTTTTCAGTAAAAATGCTTAGATTAATACAATTTTTTTTTTTGAAATTTTAGAAAATTTTCAAATTTTGATTGCAATTTGTAAGTAGTTTTGAAAAATGTGGCAAGCACAAAGTTAATTTTTTTTATAATTGCACATCTGAACAGGGTTACCAAAAATACCGTTGGAAAACTTGAAATGATCATTTCACCAAGAAAACACGTTCAAAAATCCTTGGAAAATTTCCATAAATGACTTTTAATAGAATCTAGCATTATTGCAAATTCGAAAAAATTCGATTGAGATATTTTAACAGAAATATTTAATTTTCTGCATTTCAGGCTTCATAATTCTGGAATGGGTGAAATTGACAGGGAAGGGTTGAAGTGGTGAATGAGGATTACATCAAAAGTAACATTTTGGATTATTTTTTACTCCATTCGGATCAAGGGCAAATTTTACTACCTTAATAAAAAAGACTCCTTGAGTCATAACAGCTATAGTAATGTCAATATTTTCATTTTGAAAAATTATTCCAACTAATTAGAAATTTGGAATCTATATAATTTTGATGATTTCATCACAGATGATTATTTGAAAGTTCTCTATTATGAAAAATGCAGTTTTTTATGTTTCTACGTAAGTTTATGAGTAAAAATTGAAATTACATCAACAGGAAAGCATGTTTTTATCCATTTTCACGCATGTAACCAGACTCCACCCATCAAATTTCGGGTTCACCGACAAAAAATTTACAAACTGTTTTCAAATTTTGAACTTTTTCAATAACAAAATTTTAAAAAGTTACAAATAGTAAATATTAATTTTTTTCTCATTTTAAAAGAAACAAAAAAAAGGCAAAAATCTGAATATTGCTTTATTTGATGGGACCTCTAAAATCACAGTTTCGGGGGGCAAATGTATCAACCCATCGTTAGGTAAACATGTTGCCTATCTTGAGAACTGAAGGGGGAAATAGTTTTTCAAACAAAAATTAGTAGCTAATATTACAGGTAATTTTTTTTGGAATTTAAAATTTTAGAAGCTACTTTGAATACACTTCACCCTTTCAATTTTGATGATAGGCAAAAAGTCATCCTTATAAATTTTTTCAGTTTTCAAGCATTGTTCATTGCCCTCATTGAAAAAAAATATAAGAATGGATTACCATGATTGAAAATTCGTTCTAATTAATTTTTTTTGAAAGCTTATTTACTTCTTTAATTCTCAACAAAAGCAACTTGTTTATCAGATTTTTTTCAGTGATACTTGATTACATCCAAATTTCAAGTTTTGGCAAACCACTCACCAGCCACCCTGTATATATTTATCCAACCTCAACAACGCAGGGACCAGAGACTTACGATAAGAGTAATCTTTTTTCTTGGTCGTCTATCGCACATCTCCGAGAAACATGTGTATACGTTCAACGTATCTATGTATCTAGGGCTCCAAATATTATGGTAAACAAAACAATATGTAGTATTTCACGGTGCATCGCGTTCATTCGAACAATATCTTTTGAAAGCATGTTTTCGAGACGCGAATTCCTTCATTTGCAAGTTTATTCGCAAAAACACGATGCGGTGTACTGAAAATACCTGCGTATTTGTGTGTAGGAGTAAAGCGTCTACCTACTAAAATTACATTCGTACACCTACTTCGGGCTACTTCACCGAACAATAGCGTCTTTGCAGTTTACGACGATGACGAGTTGATGAAAATAGCGGAACCGGTAGGAACCTGTGCGTATGCGTCTCGCCGGTATATGGTAAAATTTCATAAAAGGTGATATAGCCAGTTATTCAATTGATTAATTAAACCGTAAGTTGTCTTAAAATATTATTACGACGAATGATTGAAAGAGTTTTCTTCTCGTTCTCGATGCATGGCAAGGCAACGTTGTAAAATGTTGGCATGTTTATTCTCAAGTGTAAAGAGCGACTGAATTAATTTCCATATGTAGGAATTAATTAATTCCGCAGTCGCGTTCGCGTATACCTTGTCACTGTCAGCGAACGCGATATGCTATAGCTTTTCACAGTGCGTATATCATCAAGTGCTAAAAGAAAGCGACAAATTATTTCATTCTAAATACATTCGCATACGTACACCTTACGGAGAAGAAAAAAAGCAGACACACTGCAGCTGTATTTAATGTGCATCTCTGAAAATATCTTGGCAAAAAAAACACCTACATACACGTACGTTAATTCAAAAAAAAAATCCATTGGCTTGAAAGTAAAACCATTCGGGAAGGGGAGAAAAAGCGCGACTCTTTTCCAACTCGTTTTTCGCGCCAGTGTAAAATAAACGCTCATTCGCACTCGTATGTACTAGGTACCTATCTAATTGAATTTTATTCCTTTCAAGAAATGCCTACACAGGCACAATCGATATACAGAGAGGTATTGATAGCGAATAGCACTTGAATACCAGGTTACTTTTACCAGTATTCACTCTACCTATACGTATACATATGGTATAGAGATAACGACATAATAATCATCAATCTTCAAGAAGTTCAACCGTTTGACTTATCGTTGAATAGAATGCGAAATCGTCATGTTGCCATACGTAACCGAATAAAGATTAAATTTCTAATTTGAAATTGACAAATTATGGCGGTTGTAATTGAAAGTCTCCGGTCTGCTATTCGCATAGGCTATTTAAAGGCAGGCAAAAACGTCGTTCGAATGGTTACCCGAGCATTATAGCTACTTTAACGACCAAGTATCAGAGCGGTGCAGCGGTATAAGTAAGACGCGAGAGAAAAATAAAAAGGGAAACTGTTAAATTGCAAAGTTACATTCGAAAAACATTCATCATGCTGGTGAAAAGTTTTTGATTGTTTTAAAATCTAACGAATATATACGTATTGCTCATTTCATAAATCGGTTTTCACAGTTTTCGTAATACTCTCTTCTCCTCCCCCGTTTCTCAATAATACGACTCGTACCGACATGGCATAGCTTTTGTATATAGGTAGAGGTAGACGTAAATAAAGAAGAAAAAAATAAAACAAAAACAAAATCATGTTTTTCTTTTCACAAACGTCGACGACAGCCTATATATAGTAGTTTTCTAAGTCTGTCTTTAACAGCTCTAAAATCAATCTACGTTAATGTCAGAAACGAAACAAATTATTCCGACACTGTATAGTTATGCTCGGTTGTTGGTGGAGAAACAACCTCGTTACTATCAACTTTCAAATTATGAATTACTTCAAGTTTTACAATTTCGTACTTATGTACAAGTACCAAGTATACCTTTAAGAATCAAAGCATTGTCGAAAGTTTGTAGCGTTTAGATTCTGTGTATCAATAACTATCGAAAGTAGGTTAAATTAGCTTCGATTTTGAAATTTAACGTATCGATTTGTTTTCATTTTGGATTTTACGTGAGTAAGTCAGTGCCCTTTCAAAATATGTAGAATATGATAAAATAACATGTGATTGAAATTCGGATACATGAAAATATATATGTAGCAGAGTACTGAGCAAATAGCAATCTATGGAGTATTTGGGTTAGTGGATGTTAAGCTCAAGTTTCAATGATCTATGTAACCAGTTACCAGTTACTACTGAGTTTACTGAAAAAAAATGATGGAAGAACATGTGACGACTTTGGAGGGGTTGATATAAAAATTTTGAAACTTTCACAAAATATTTAGTATTTTTATAGCATACTGAAGGGAACTTTTTAAGGAGCGTCATTTGAAAATTTTCAAAAAAATCCCCTATAACTGGGCCGCACCCTACTACTACATCAAGTCAGTGTCATTCATTCTAGAAAACATCAGCGAAAATGATTTTGTGTTGCCTGTAATTTCTAAGTTTTGATTGGGTGCAAATATTTTTAAAAAGATTACTAAAAAAATGTAATAAAATTCCAGTGGAAATAAATTGCAAATTTACAGGCTCAAGGGGATTTTTTGTACATGCGTACTAGATTGAGTAGGTATATATATTCAAATTATTTACACGTTTCATAAAATTTCCAGTAAAATGAGCACAATTTTTGTTAGAGCAAAAGGATGATGGTCCGAACCAAACCTGGAACCTGAAACTAGAGGTTACCCTAAGAAATTTTTAGAACTACCCAAAGTAGCTTTAGAAAAAACAGGACAGTCCTATAGAATACAGTCCTAGAAAAGACAAAACAGACATAGAAAAGGCAGCCCTAAAAACTACAGCTCTAGAAAAGCAGTCCTAGAAAAGATGCGACAACCCTAAAAAAGCAGCCGTAGAAAAGACAAGACAGTCCTCAAAAAGTAGTCCTGGAAACAACAGCCTTAGAAAATACAGTCCTAGAAACTGTAGCCCTAGAAAAACAGCCCTAAAAATACAGTCCTACAAAAGCAGCCCTAGAAAAGACAATCCTAGAAAATCAGCCCTAGAAAAGACATCCCTAGAAAAAGAGCCCTAGAAAGGAAGTCCTAGAAAAGAACTTCTAGAAAGGAACCCCTAGAAAAGCTAAGACATTCCTCGAAAGGCAGCCCTGGAAACGTCAGCCTTAGAAAATACAGTCTAGAAAAGCGACTCAAAAAAAGTAGTCCTAGAAAAGACACGGCAGTTCTAGAAAAGCAGCCCTACAAAATACATCCCTAGAAAAAGAGCTTTAGAAAGGAAGCCCTAGAAAAGACAAGACAGTCTTAGAAAGGCAGCCCTAGAAAAGTGACTCTAGAAAAGACAAGACAGTCCTAGAAAATACAGCTCTAGAAAAGATACGATAGCCCTAGAAAAGACAAGATGGCCCTGTGATCTCTAAAATTTTCCAAGTCCAAAAAACTAGTGGAGTGGAAATCTGAACATTTTTCCTAGTCCAAAAAAGTTTGACAAAATGTCTAATAGTCAGCGCGATGGAATTTACAAATCTAAAAAGTCAATCTGTCGGAATTTCGCGTTTTTGGTCGGTAAAATCTGTCTTTTTTCGCGGAATCACTCATCGCAAAAGCATGTCATTTTTCAACTACTTACTGCCCAAATTTAGTTTTAGAACTGCCCAAACATGGCACAACTACCCGTTAGAATAACCTATGCTGGAAACCCGGAAAAACCAAATAATTTTAATGAAACTCGAACCGAACCGAAACGAACCCGAATTCAAAACATTTTCCAGTTTTTTTCAGGTTCAGGGTTCGGCTAAGCTAGGTTTTAAAAATTTTAAAACCTAGCAGCCGAACCCTGAACCCGGAAAAGTCAGAAAAATGTTTCAGGTTTAGGGTTTGGGTTCGGGTCCGGAATGAAGTGGTCACTCAATATTTGAACATGAAAAGAACTTCGAAAAAGAACTTCGAAAAAGAATGGTCCGGAACCGAACCGAGCCGAACCGAGCCGAACCGAACCGAACCGAACCAAACCGAACCGAACCGAACCGAACCGAATCGAATCGAACCGAACCGAACCGAACTCGAAAAAATCCGATTGTTAGTCGAACCCAGAATGGAACAAAACCCAAACCTAAACCTTGAACTCGAATCCGATTCTTCCGAACCCAAACCCTGAACCCGGAACATGTGAGTTCGAATCACCATCCCTGTTAATGCATGTTGACGTTTTTTTTTTGAGGGATATTTCGATATTTTATGTATCTTTCGCGAAAATATTAGTAGAGTCAACTTACCTCTGTTTTTCCCTTTAATATGATACCGAATTATCGTTAGGGCATATTTGGGAGTATTATAGTCCGTGCAATTTATTTATGCGGTTGTGCGCGCGCATCTCCCGTTGTTTTTTAATTTTTCGTCGCGGGTTCTCGCGAGGCAACGAAATCGCTTCGGAAAACTCAGCCGCATAAATAAATTGCACGGACTATAGAACATAATCTTATCCCTGTTCCCTATTGAAAAAGTAAAATACCGTACAAATATATTGACACCTTTTTTTAATGATGCACACGAAAGAAGATTCCGTGAAATTTTTTTGTCGCTGATCGCAAAATTTGATGGGTAGGGCCTATAAAAATTTATAAGTACCTAACTATTCGGTTTATTCGTTATTTTTGTATTTAATATTACACTCATCTAACAAAAAACCCGACGACAAAATTGGCATGAGAAAAAAGCAAAAGAAATCATATTTTCTGATCCGGAAGTAAAGGTGGCAACTAGCAAAGCTTTTACATTTTCATTTTTTCAAACCAATCGAGAAGTTTTTCTCCCTGGTCCCTGGTACAGTGGTACATGTTCTCTTAGTATTATTTACCATCACCGATTCTCTTTTGTTTCAATGGCATAGCTGTTTTTGAAGAAATTAATTTTGTAGTCCAGTTTCCTACTGCAAAGAAAGAAATTCTTGTAGGTATGTTTTGATAGTTGAGATTATGGAAGGCGAGATAGAAGTATGCTAGAATTTTTTTGAGATTATGGAGGGCTAGGAATATGTATCTTTCTTGCTGAGTGATTACTGATTAGACATTGAAAAAATTAATGATCTATACTTGAGGTTCGGATATTTTTTTTATCAAATAGGTAAGCAGAATTGGGAGTACAATAAATACGAAGGATGATTGGTTAAAATAGACAAATGTAAATACCTAAATATAATCTTGAAAATTTTGTGATTGATTTTTTCAAAAAGAAGATTCAACCCCCTCGTAATAAGCTGTCTATAAATTACACAGTGTATTACCCCGCCTTCGGCTAAAAATAGATACATAAATTTTGTAGCCGAAAATTTGAAAAAAAAACTTGCCTACGCGCTATAACAAAAAGAAAAACCTGCAGGTAACGGTTCGTATTCGAATAATAAAAATCCAAGTTTTCGGCTTTTCATAAGCTACCGTTCCGTCAATGGTCGTAAAGAATAAACTCGACTAATATCCAAAAAATCTTTACGTACCCTTTTGCTTTAAACTCTCACGAGCGTTAAAATTTGCTTCACTTTTGAAAACGTAAATTGTAAATACCTTTTAAAGTTATTTCACGTATAAACGGGTCATTTTAAAGCGGCTTTTAGAAATTTTCAAATTTTATTACGGTATTTCAGTGGAATACGAGTATATAAGGGAGAAGCAATGGTAGCGGAAGGGCGAGTCTAAAGAATGAAGTTGTGTAAACGCGTCCCTTTATACCACACCTACCTACTCGTATTATGCAGTGTACGTAGATATATTCTCTCATCCGATATTAAATTATTTTAAGAAGTCGTATCTTATAAAATGTTTCCATTTTTTGAATACTTATATATTTTCTCCTTTGTATACGCGTGTTCGCGATATCTTTTTCTTTTTATATTAAAACATGTTAGTGCGATGAAAAAACAAGCAACTCGTTTATCGTAAATAGATAGGTACCTCGGTATAAATATTATTCGCATAAAAAAAATATATAAGACGTCGTCGTTCGGCTTTAAGACATAAAATAAAGCGCACGGTATGATCTGCGAATCAATAAATTAAAGGGTAGACCTACAAATAAATGAGAGTATTACGACGGTGGTACTGTTGTCGTAAGCATTATTACAGATAGGTAATGTGCAAGAGAGAAGCGAGAAAAAATTGTCATCTTCGTCTTATTGAGTTTACGTTTCTTCGATATTAACGAGGCCAACTGTTAAGGCGACGATTTCGCATTTCGCATAATTTTGCATATTCAACTCGAGCTTTGTCTTTCAAAATCCTTTTCAATTATCTGCGCAAAGCTATAACAACAACTTTCGTAATCTGTATAGATGTAATTGTAATTTCAACTCGTCGCCTTTTCAACGATAAGCGAATGCGAAATTTCGAAATTTCCGCCAACAATGATTTGACACTCGTCATAGACCAGAATTCACCTCGTGCACGTTGAATTAATCTATCATCGAAATAAATTCGCATTCGCCAACGTTTGGCAGACTACTTATCGAGTTGGGTTGATTTTTGCCATATCTGTGAAAATTTACGATTCGAGGGAAAAATTGGGCCGAAAAATCGCTCCGGATAATTGACGATAATCGAGCACCCACGATGATAAATTTTATTTTTATTTTATAAGAATTACACAAACGTGGGCGCGATTAGGTCTTTGAAAATATCGGCGCAGAATTTTTATGATAATTAAACAACAGCAAATTATGCATTTATGCTAAATAAGTATTTGCATATAAATCAGAATATCAGCGATGCGCATGACGTAATTAGATTTCCTTTTAACGCTTTTGAGCTTTATTTACAGGTGTCTATCGTACATGCCACCACGGCTCTTGTAATTTACACACAACCGGACGGCTATTTTATCTCGCCAATGCACTTCAGCAGGCTTCGAATTATTAAAAATTTCGAATAAAGTCACCATGACCACCTACGTGTACACGAACGACCGACGTAATCGCATAATATACGTATTACGTATACGTATAGTAGAGTACATAGTGTACTACGTGTCGTGCACATGTAGAGATGGGTACAGTAGGTACCTACGTAACGTAGTATATGCGTATATCAAGTGTACAGTATGCAAATTACCTACACATATACATATCGATATCTATAAATGCGCCGACACAACTTAAATGTCTAACGAGAAAGGTACATTTATAAATAACCGCGTCGACGTACTCTTTTAAACGTCATAACACCGCGTATATCTTCGTTAATATTTGCGGTAAAATTTTACATGAATATTGATCGTTCCTTTTGGTATTTGGGGAATGAGAGCAGGAGGGGATGTAAATTGAATTTAATTGCTTACTAACCAACCGAAACTCTTATACGTATTTTCCTATGTATCTTCGGCTTTTTCGTTTTTTCATACAAGTTTACCTACATCGAAAGTGTTTGAGTTTGGAGTTTTGAAAGGTAGGTAATTTAAGAGTGTCGTTAAATAAGCCAATGGCATATTTTGAAAGGGAAAAGATATATGAAATTACTCAATTTTGATTTTGATAGTCCTAAAAACGTAGACTGGTACCTACTGGATTCTTCCTATGAAAACCAGTTTTTTGTGATTAGGAATACTAACATGGTTTTGTAGAATTTTAAGTATCTATTTGCAAAAAGTCATCAAGATGACAATTCATCCATCTATTGTAATAAAATAAGTGATTTGGTAGCGACAAGCCAATGCTAGGATATTTTTTTTTTTTAATTCTATATTGTTTGTTTAACAAAATGTCTAAAAGTCCGAATTATCTCTAAAATTTTCCAAGTTCAAAAAGTCAATGAAAATCTGAAAAATCTTTTAAGTACAAAAAAGACTGACAAAATTTCTAAAAGTCATCGTTGATGAATTTTGTGACAGAATTTCTGGATACGAAAAATGGCCCAAAAAATGGACACGAAAAATGCAAAAAAAAAAATAGGCAATATAATTTTTGAATTCGGAGCTGAAAGGTAGAACGAAATCACTTTAATCAATCTAAACATCTTTTAAAAAGTTTCAAAATGCAGGCATTAGGAAAAAGACAAAAAATAAATGCACTCTTCAAGCGGACATACTGGTACATGTATATGTTTTAAAATCATACATAGGAGCTTTTGCTCATTGAATTTTTCAACTCTATAAAGTTCTGACATTTGAAATTTTCTTGAAATTTTCCAAGTTCAAAAAAGTCAGACAAAATATCTAAAAGTTATTGTAATGGATTTTTGTAAGTGAATTTCGTAATGGATTTTTTTTGAAAAATTTTTGAAATTGAATTCTAAGTACAAAAAGTCAGAACTCAAAAAAGTCCGACAAAATGTCTGATTTGAAATTTTATGAAACTTTTCAAGTCCATAAACTTGAAATTTTCCATGTCAAAAAATTAATTTGAGTTATTAAAAAATTTTCAAGTCCAAAAAAGTCTGACAAAATGTATGAAAGTCAATTTTTAAGTTCAAAAAATTTTAATTGCTTGTCTGACAAAATATCGAAAAGTCTCTGAAATTTTCCAAGTTCAAAAAGTCAATAGAAATCTGAAAATATTTTCAAGTTCAAAAAAGTCAGACAAAATATCGAAAAGTTACCGTAACGGATTTTCGCGAGTAAATTTTGTAATGGAATTTTTCTGAAAAATTTTTGAAATCCAATTCCAAATCTAAAAATTTAGTAGAAATCTGAAAAATTTTCCAAATTCAAAAAAATCTGACAAAATGTCGGAAAGTAAGCCTTTGGTAAAAAACTGTCCGACAAAATATCTGATTTGAACTTTCCTGAATTTTTTCAAGCCCATAAAAATGAAATTTCCCAAGTCCAAAAATTAATTTCAGTTTTTAAAGATTTTTTAAGTCTCGAAAAAAATTTTAGCAAACATTTTTTTAAATTTTTATGAGAATTTTTAAATGTTTTATTTTTCAAAATTTTTTGGTTTTTTCAACATTTTGAAATTTAAAAAATTTTAATCAAACAACTTGAATCAAAAATCTTTTAAAATAAAAAGTACCTATTTAATTTTTTTCTCAGATTTTAAAGAATTTTATTCGAAAAAAATTGCAAAAAATTTACCTTTTGGAAAACTTGAAATTTTAAACGAAAACAACAAATAAATTTAAATATGTAAAATACGAAGGAACTTTTAAAAATTTGATACCTATAGGTATTAGTATTTTGTGCGCTTGGAAAAATTTTCAATTTTCAGAAATTGTTGTGAAATTTAAAATTTGCAAATACTTTAATGTAAACTCCATAACAATTATATTTACAATTTTTTTTCAAAAATTATAAAATTTTGATGCAATTTTTAAAAATTTTACGAAGAAGTGGAACTGAAGCACGGACAATATATTTAAAAAATTTTCTAACTATGTAAAATCGTTGAAAATTGTTTGAAATTTTTAAAAAACTCTTAGTTTTTTATTAACTTATTTTATTTTTAAATTGTTTCGTCATTTTTTTCAATTTTTCCAATGCTCAATGTAGGTATAGGTACAACAGTTCCGTATATTGAAATTTTTTAAATTTCAACATAAGTAGATAGGTACAAAAAATTAAATTGAATTACCAGATTTTTTGATATTTATTGTTTTTATAATTTTTTATTTAAATTTTTTAGATGGGTTCCTTGAAATTTTCCGAATTACGAGAAATAATCCTCAATTTGAAACAAAAACTTTGGAAAATTCAATGAAACTTATCTGAAAAATTGTAAAAATGTTTAAAAATTTTTTATTTCTAAAAAATATTGATATGTTTGGAAGATGTCAAGCTTATAAAATTTATTGCTTTTGAAAAATGACCGTAAAAAGTTAGGTAGACGACCATTTCCCCTTCTACGTATTCAAAAAAAAACTTAAAAAAACTGTAAAATAATAGGTATTCCTCACTCCCTCCTCTCCTGCACCTTTCCGGTATACGGAGTGAATGTGAAATGAAATTTTTTATGAGACGATTTTTTGGAGGTAAAAACGCTTAAGTACCTAATATTAAAATGAGCTTTTGTGTACTTTCATTGTAATTATCAAAAACAACTTTCTTTTAGAATACTGCTAAAAGGCTTGAAAAAAGTTTTTCAAATAATCCAGGTACCTACTTACCTGGTTAATTTTCAAAGTAGGTGAGTATGTTTTGTTGTTGAATTTTTTTTCATGAGAAAATACGTGCAAACGTTTATTTTCAGATTTTCCAGACATTCACCTATAAAACCAGTGCTACCAAATTATCAACATTCCTTCCTAAATTATGTAAAATTGGCTAAAAGACTTTTTTTGTTTATCTGAATCAACCAAGCAATCTTCAGCGATATTTTCATCTGCTTGATAACATTTCCGTAAATATAACCCCGAAATATCTCGCAAGTTGAAGAAAAGGGGAAACGGACGTACAAAACACAAGCCAACACTTATCGAGATAAAATACCTATTTTCAACATGAATCATTAACTCGGAGTCATTCAATCGGCATTTTTTCAAACAAAAAAAAATTATATTCAGGCATTTAGTAGGAACGATTCATTCAAGTTGACTAAAATGAGAACATCACTTCACAATTTGAATGCGTAAGCAATATTCAAGAACAAAGGGAATAAACAAAAGAGAAATAATGTTTACCTTCCCTTTTCCTTTTCTTTTCTTTTTTTTTGACAACTACTTTTATTGTTGTCATATTATTCTCAGATAAAGTTCATATTTTAAATACGAAATAATTAAAACAATGTTTTGTACAATGAAGTTTTTCCCAAAAAATATCTAATTACTTCCAAAGCTTATTTAATTAGCTGGGTCTGAATCGTTTAAAAATTTAGGTTCTTTTGATATTCAAAGAATTAAAAAATTTTTAATCCAAATCCGGGTTTATAAAATATGGATTTTTTCATCATATCTAACTATTTTTACGTATAGAATTCAAAAAATAGTTTCTATCTTTATCCAAAAAAAAGTACAAATGCCAAAAAAATTGGTTCGTCTGCCAAAGAATGAAAATGCCTTATCTGTTTTTTTGTGTTTTTCTCATTTAACCCTCATCTTCTTTTTTCCCTTTTACTTTTTGTGTTTTTCTTTTTCGCTCATTTGTTCCATGCGAACGAATTTGAATGCTGGAAATGGCGAAAGTTACAACGAAAAATTTTGTTGCGTATGCGTAGATATAGCTAGGTAGGTTGGTACGAGGCGAGATAGGTAGAGATTGAAAAAGACGAATTTTTATCGTCAAGTAAGTATTCATAGGGATTTCTTTCCTTTTAATGGTGTGCACTTTTACATGTAGGTAAGCTCTGTATAAATGGCGGAGTAGCGAATAACATTTGCTTCGGTTGAAATTCTTATTGTCAGTAATAAAACTGCCTTTTAAGCTGGTTTCCTTCGAAGTTGACACATAATAGATGCATGAAAAATTCAACCAACCTTAAAAATACTGGTCGTTGATTTTCGTTTATTTCGCTATACGTATTGGTATCTATAGATACGCCAAGTACGCAGACATTGAAACAGATTTACACTAATCGTAGTTGATAAGTGAAGAAAATTTTCTACCTAGGGAAATGCGTAATAAATCGTATTACTTACCTAAAAAGCTCTACAGATAGGTACCTACCTTTTAATGAAAAATTCCATCAAATAGTCATTAGAACGAAACACTCGCTGGAAAACCTACCTAGATGGAAAACTCGAACCGAGTTCAATTCATTTTTTAAAAAATCAATTCCTTTTTTTTTTGGTCAAATTTCCCCTTCGATTTAATTTTCATGTTTGTAGATTCGTCAATAAAGATTTAAAATATTTTTAGGATATTTCGTAGTCGAGAGAGAACTAAACTGATTTTCAATTCGCGAGAAATTAAATAAAAAAGTATTTCGGTTTATGTTCATTGATTTAAATGGTTACAGGAGCAACGAAAGGGAAATTAATTTCAAAGTATAATTCTTCGACGTGACTTATTCAATTTTCTAAGGTCAAAATTTGCAGGTTCTTTCCGAAATTATTTCGAGTAAATATTATCGTAGATAGTTTCCTAAAAGTTCTTATTTTACGTAGGTACGTATTTTTCATTACAAGTATTTTTTTTTCAATAATAATTTATATACCTACATTTGACTCTGGCGAATTTCATAAGACGATGCAGTTTCAAAAAGTCAATTCATTTCAAACCACAATACCT
Organism: Pseudococcus longispinus; assembly: GCA_900064475.1. Classification (NCBI taxonomy): domain Eukaryota; kingdom Metazoa; phylum Arthropoda; class Insecta; order Hemiptera; family Pseudococcidae; genus Pseudococcus; species Pseudococcus longispinus. The sequence continues at coordinate 20,596 of FIZU01059878.1, forward strand.
ATGCAAAATAGGTAAGGACCTATTCAATCCAATATTTAAAAAATACAAATGAAAAAAAAAACCACCGACAAATAAAACGTTAAAATCGTATAATATTTCACGCAACAGTTCAAAATCAATATTCGACAACAATAGGAAAACATAAAATGATGAACAAAGCTACGTTTCGAACAATTAAAAAATAATTTATCGTATATGAAAGTTTTCGCAGTAAAAAAAAACGTTAGAAAATTACAAAACGAAAATTACTCTCGATATTACCGAGAGAAAAATAATAATTACGAAGGAAAAATACAACAAAATAAAAACAAAACAAAAACTTAATATATTCGATAAAAAAAAACAAACAAACAAACAAACAAGGGAAATTTGGAACAAGTCAGCATAAATTGCTTATATACAAGATTCTTGTAAACGATGTGAGGCAGTGACTACTTCTGGGCCTAATTTATGATTATGTGCTGGTTTCACTATCACCGTTTCTGCTGTGTGGATTCCATTTCCTCTACTTCCTAATGGTAATAGTCTCTAGAAAGAAAAACAAAAAGGATGGCATCACAGAATCCCGACACGAAGTAGGTAATCGTTTACAAGGTCCGTTATTTGACACAACATTGATCTACCAGGGTTTCCGTATTAACGATAGCGAATATTTTGCCTGGTGATGCAGCAAACTAAGCTGCACGAATGTATGAAGGTTTGCTAACCACCAAAATCGAATGGGGAAATTCATTGCGTAAAAAATGTCATTTTTATAACGTGTTTTAACCAGAAAAAAATATTGGTAGATAAAATTCGTTCACCTCATTTTGTAGGAAAAAAAATTCTCAAAAAATTTCATCATTTATGAATTTGGTCTAAGTTCAAAATTGAAGGAGCTACAAATCTTTGAAAACTTTTATGCTTCATAGCGCCTTTAATTTTGAACTTGGACAACATATTCATATAACTTACTTCATAGGTCTTGAAAAGTTTTATAAATTAGGTCATATGCATATGTTGCCTAAGTTCAAAATTGAAGGAGCTATGAAGCGTATTAATATTAAAAGTTTTGTAACTCCTTTAATTTTGAATTTTAGGCAAAATTCTTAGACGATGAAATTTTCAGGAATTTTTTTCCCCTTCAAAATAGAAAGTATTTTACCTAGCTATCATATTTCGTTGGAAAAATAATATTCCTACTTTATAAATTTCCCTTTCGATTCTGAGGGTCGATAAACTTTCATACATTAGTTTATTATAGGTTGCTACAACACCAGGAAAAATATTAGGAGCCTTTAAAGAACCACTCAGCATTCGATACTTACATTAGCTTGCAGCGAGTCTTTATCTAAATGACAATGATTTCTGTAAATTTTAGGATCACTGCTATGTTCGATGTCATCTTCGTAAATATCTGTTGGGCTCTTTTTGAACCTTTTTAATGGCGGTGTTTTTTGGAATTTAGCAAACGTCTTCAAAACTTTACGTTCTAAATATACAGATTAACGTTATTGTTATTACCAACTACCTCAAATGGAAAACATAAAAATACATACTCAACCGAATCTCATCGTATTTACCTCGAACATTAGGAATAATATCTGGATCGGGATCATCGTCGGATGATCTCCTGTCATTATGTATGGAAGCGCCATTCTCCGAAGAAATCAGCATCGCTCCGTGATAAATCGAGTCGTCGTGGTTTGGATTTTTGATATGTGAATTGGTTTTTTCTCGACGACGACAGACTACTATCGAAGCGATACACATTAGAACAGCCGAGCAAATACCAAGCAGGAACAATACTACCGTTAACGAACCAAATGGCAAATTTATTGATGGTTCTGAAAAATGAGAAAGGTGTCACTTTGTAGAGTTGATCAATTCTTGGGTGGAATTTTTATTCTGTGGCAGGTGAGCGCTTATATGGGGGAGTAGGTCTGATTAGTGGATGTCCAATTATCCATCTGGCAAAATTTGGGTGTAATCATGCATGTTGGCTATCTTTAAAATAGAAAGGGCAAATGCTTTTTCAAAAAAAAAAAAAAAAAGAATCCAGGTGTATTTTTGATCAATTGGAATGAGCATCTATTACCTCAGGAAGGTAGCAAAATCGAAATATTGGTGGGACAAAATCTCAAAATTTCTAAATTGTTTTTGAAAAATCATCTTACTCAACGACTCAAAAAAATTGACCAGCAAAAAGAAGTTCATTTATTAATTTCCTGCTGGGTAAAATTTTATTGAAGCATTCATACTCATGCTAGTCAACTGAGTCCATATTTGAGATCAACGACACTGAAAACTCATCAAATCATATGCGACACGACTTTTTCATTGTTTTTGAAATTAGGGAGCTCAATGTGGAGAATTGGATGTCAAATCTAAAAAATAAGTTGATATTCGTAATCAGTGTTATCAAAAACATAACTAACGATATGTCACACAGTCTGAATTTTTTTTTTGAAACTGACCAAAATTTGGCGACTTACGAACCCCTTCACCGTATCACATATACTCACCTCATGTCCCCTCTTTCAGTCTTCTAGATCAAAATTCCTCACTCAACCCTACACTCTCCAAGAAATTCTCTCTGACAATCACGCTAAAATAAATTCTCTCATCCTATTCCTCAAACACGCTAATCTTTTCCATAAA
>FIZU01059894.1:0-10113 GCA_900064475.1 Pseudococcus longispinus
ATTGTATGCCTACCTCGGAAAAGGAATGGAAATTATTTTCTCCTTTTTAGTACTTGAGTTTTTATACGAGTTAATAGAAGGGTGGTTTTTAAAGCTTTTTTACCTTGTTTTTTAATTTTTTCGTCCAAATTGTCATTTTTTGGTCAAAATCATCATTTTTTAGTCAAAATCATCATTTCTTGTCATTTTTAATTTTTTAATCCAATAAGTCATTTTTTGGTCAAAATCATTATTTTTGATCAAGACTGTCGTTTTTGGTTAAAATTGTCAATTTTTTGGTTAAAACTATTATTTTTAGTGAAAATTGTCATTTTTTTGGTCAAAATCACCATATTTGGTCATACTGTTATTCTTAAGTTAAAATTCTCAGTTTTTAGTGTAAACTGTCATTTTTTAAATCAAAATCATCATTTCTTGTCATTTTTCATTTTTTGGTCAAAATCATCATTTTTGGTCAAGACTGTCATTTTTGATCAAAACTGTTATTTTTGGTGAAAATTGTCATTTTTTGAATCAAAATCATCATTTTTAGTCGAAATCAACAGTTCTTATCTTTTTAATTTTTTAGTCCAAATTGTCATTTTTTGGTCAAATCATCATTTTTGATCAAGACTGTCGTTTTTGGTTAAAATTGTCAATTTTTTGGTTAAAACTGTTATTTTTAGTGAAAATTGTCATTTTTTTTGTCAAAATCACCATTTTTGGTCATACTGTTATTCCTAAGTTAAAATTCTCAGTTTTTAGTTTAAACTGTCATTTTTTAAATCAAAATCATCATTTTTTGTCTAAATCATCATTTCTTGTCATTTTTCATTTTTTAGTCCAAGTTTGTCATTTTTGGGTCAAAATCATTATTTTTGGTCAAAATCATCTTTTTTTGTCATTTTTCATATTTTATTCCAATTGTTATTTTTTGATCAAAATTGTGATTTCAAAGTAGAAATTGTCATTTCAATGTAGAAAGTGTAATTTTTGTTCAAAATCTCCGTTTTTCATCAATTGTTTTTTTTTGTCGAAATTGTGAATTTTTGGTCAAAATTGTCATTTCTAAGTAAAAATTATCATTTTTTGTCAAATTCATCATTTTTGGTTGAAATCATCATTTTTTGTTAATATTGTCATTTTTTTGGTTATTTGTTGTCAAAATTGTCATTTTTTTTTGTCCAACTTGTGAATATTTTAGTCAAAAATGCCATTTCAAGGTAAAAATAAATAGTTTTTATTTTAACAAATAATGAATAAATTTTAGCTTTTGAACGTCTTTTTTGCAAAAAATTTTCGCCTTCGCTTCGCTCGGGCTCAATATATATCTTTGATTCAGCAAACAATGGATATTTTCATCTGATTTTATACGTTTTTCTCATTGAAACCCCGTCCTCCTCTGAATTACTGTCTGTTTAAGCTACTGTGAGAGACTATAAGTGAACACTAAACCTTTCAAGCATAGTTTGAGACTCCCCTCAACACTCATCTCAAATCTTGGTTGATATTTTTCAAAGTATCATGCCCAAGTAAAACATTACAATCGGTGAACCTTTATCAAAGCTCTTACGTGAATTTTCAACAAGTTGGTACCCCCTCCCCCACAAATCAAAAAATTTCAAAAACTGAGAACAGAAAACCGCATTATTGAAATCGCACAAGTACTTTTTCCAACCTACGTCATCTCATGTCTCATTACAAACGGTAAACAAATGAGAAAAAAAATTTATCGAATTTTGAAAAACAAACACACGAGTACACAACGAAAACGTATTTTAACCCCGTGACCCATTTTAGTCTTTTTAGTTTATTTTCTAATTCGTGCATTTCGCAGTAATAACAATAAATTCTAAAAAACAAACCAATTGATATCCGTTAATGTGCCACATAAAACCCCATAAATTTTCAAACAGACGACAATATGGACGTTTTTGTAGCATAAAATCACCACGTTAGAGCGATTATTTCGTATTTTTTGGCCAAATCTGTGTAAACGAACATCCCGAACATGATTCGTAAATGTTTTCATTGTTGGGAAATTTTTCTCTCATTTTTATTAATTTTTCAAAAAGTAAGTATCAGGCTGAATTCAGAATAATTTAGTTTATTAGTTAGGTACGAAGGAAAAACAGGATATTTTTGGTTTGTGCTGACACCGCATCCACCTTCTCAGCAGTTCACCAAATTTTCAGGTTTGTAAGAATTTTATAATAAGAGAGAGATATTTTCTAGGTGAATAATTCGTACGCCAGCGGCGTCGATACGAATGCGGATGCTAATGCAATTGTCGATTCCAAATTCGATCCGAAAATCGTAGCGAGTATTTTTCCTTACAGAAAACAAGACGAATGCACCAGAATAAATCAAGATATTGCCACATTGAACGGAGGAGTAAGTAAATCTCATTCGTGAGAATATGATAAATTTAATTTTGAAGAATTTTTGACAAATACCGAAATCTGAAGGGGCAATGACCGATAAAATTGAGAAACTATCGCAATTCTTCAACACTTGGAAAAAATTTGATCCATGTTTTAAAAATGCCTGAAAAAAACAACAAAGTTGTCACAAATGCTGCAAAAATGGTTCTAATAATGAAAAAAAAAAAAATGAAAATATCGGTATTTGGAATGTCACATTTTTTAAAGTGTGATTAAAATTGCTTGAAAAAAGTAAACAAAAAAATGGTAAAAATTGTGATAAAAATCGTTTAAATTATTTGAAAATATGTTCAAAATGGATAAAATCAGATTTAAATGTTGTATAAATTATTGATTTTTTTTTTTTTTAATTCAATACTTCACGTCCTGAAAATTATTTACCTAATTTTATCAACATTTTCATCACGTTTAGAAATTTTTATACCCAAATTCAACTTTATTTCCACCATTTTGCAAAACACCATCGAAAATCGAATTTCTTCAATTCTATCATAACTTCCAAATTACTTTACAGAAATTATTAGTCGATTCCAAATATATTCCGCTGGCTGAAGACACCAAACCATACGATGATCTACTTTTCGCCTTAGTCAGCAATACGGAGACGGTTTTGAGCATGTACTTGGGAGAATATCTGGCTCACAAAGATGAAACTTTTATCATTATGGTCTTCATGCAAGTCACCGATAGAGAAAACTTCAAGAAAGTATACGACAGCCGTGAGTAATCTACTCCAAACTAAATAATTTCACAATGGGTAGCATTTTTTCAACAATTTCTGCCTGGGTACATTTCATTAGAGCACGAGAAGAGCTTCGACAAAAGATGTAAAAAACAAAGACGTCCTTTCAGAGGAGCATTGAAAACTTGGGCCGAGGTAACTAGCTTTACAATAAACGGTTTTCTCGATAAATTAAAACATTCGTTTTGAAAAATTTACAAACAAGTTGAATTACCTATTTGAAAGAAAAATCGAATACTGGATGGAAACGATTACATTTTCGACGCCTGTTGGACCGGCGAAGAGCTATTCGACGGTGAGTACGCATCTCATTTTTTTATATACAGGGTGTTCTGAGAAACGTTCGTCATAGGCAAGATTTGTGACCTTCCATAGGAAAAGGTCTCACTTCGACATAATTGGTCACTTCATCGGAAGTGGAATTTTTTTCCCGAATCCCCCCCCCCCCCCCCCCCCCCTTTTTTGATGGAAGGTCATATTTAGATACAACAGAGTACCACTAAAAGTAAAAAAAAACTTCAGATGAACATGTTACCTATCTCGAGTACTGAAGGGGTAATTTTTTCAAAAAAATCAAGTCGAAACCAATTTTCAACAAAAGGAATTAGGTAGCACTTTGAAAATTTAACAAGTTTTCATATCATGATATTTTGCCTAGATTGAAGGAGCTGTAAAAACAATTTGAAATAAATTTTTTTATTTTTAAATTAAAAAAATTGTTCAATTTTCAAAGTACTATCTATTCCCAATGTTGAAAATTTGTTTTGATTAAATTTTTTAAAAAGAAATTTCTCCTTAGAGTTTTTTTTTTGGCCCTTTGTTGTAGACTATTCAAAGTTTGCCTATGTAAGACGATTCCTTGACCACCCTGTAAGTTTAGGCCAACGCAACAAATTACCGAAAACTCAACTTGCATAGATCGCGAAAATTGGAACAAAGACAGTGGTCAACTGGACTACTCGTTAATCGAGCAAGCCTATAGATTTGGCAGGGAGGTGCTCAGATGCTACGAAAATAAAAACGGAGGAATCGCTATCGAAACCGATATCGCCAAATATATCGATAACCACGACCTCGTCGATATGTATTCCTCTTTAGGTGACCCCCTCATTAATTTTCTGCAATATTGTTCCAAAAAAATCTTCAACCTGACTCCAAATATAATTTCACAGCACGTTACGTAAAAGATGGAGATAAATATCTGGCTCAAATATTGCACGATCATTGCGACGGACAAGACAGATGGGCTGTTTGGATTGTTGTACTTTCTACCCGACGAGGAGATCCGATTAAAGCTATCGATAAAGCTTTTCAAAAACTTTACAGAAATAAGGGTACATTGAAGGATTACATACTGGTAATAGTCGTAATGGAAATAATCACTTTCATACTAAGATACAAAAAGATGATGAGTGGGAAATCACGTCACGTTTCAGAAATGCAATGTCGAAGATCCAGTACTCAAGGATATGCTAGCAGCGTTGGTAGATCCGTCGTATAAACCTTCGTACGTGAAACCATCATGAGGTCATCGACCTTATATCGAACAAATACACTATCATCAAATGATTTGTTTCATCTAGATATCAATCAACATTATACACATATGCAATACAATATTTCACAAATTCCTGACTTCTCTCAACTTCAATAATCATTTTGAAAAATTTACGATGAAAAAATGGAAGCTTTGAAAAGGAAGCTACAAATGTGGAAAATTTCTTTCGATAAATTGAAATAAGAGAGTTGTTTGGTGTTATCAGCTGTGGCTTTTAAAAAATACACGTATTTATGTACCTATCTACTTTTTTTCTTTACTCAATTTGATGTACTCAGGTATACGAGGCAGATATTCAAAAAATTACTTACGTTTTGAGAACACATCCAATGTGATTTTTCGTAAATATTCGTCATTGAAATTTCTGAAAGAAAAATCAGACATACACAAATTATTAGGTATGACTTTCGTCAGAATGACATTCAACTTGAACGTTTTCATAAAAATTACAATGGGTACAGCTCAAAAACTTCAAACATAAGCTTTCTATTCATTCACACTTTTTTTTGGCAATATAAAGGAATTACTATGCTTGAAACTTTGAGCAAAAAGTTTGGCACGGAAAGGAAAATATTGCTCATGTGACGACAGTGGCGTCGCCAGGGGAAAGATCACATGAGGCAGGGTCATGGTGAAGCCATCTCGAGCTCATGTATGGGCCCACCCGGTGAAAATAAATCGGGAAAATTCGAAAAAAAATTTGAAGTAGAAATTAACCAAGCAATTTTCAAATCGCACTCTCAATTTCTTCACTTTGATACGAGTGCGTATGATACAATAACAAATGAGTGTGCAACCAATTCATAAAATTTGTCAACAAAGAACAAAATTTTGACAATTCGTAGTCTTTACTTGTAAAACCGATATTTTGTTAGATTTTTTTCGACTTCAAAATTTTTTCAGATTTCCATTGACTTTTTGAACTTGGAAAATTTCAGAGATAATGCTGACTTTTAGGAATTTTGTCAGACAAGCAATTCATATTTTTTCAACTAGGAAAAATTGACTTTCAGACATTTTGTCAGAATTTTTTGAACTTTGAAAATGTTTAAGAAATCAAATAAATTTTTGGACATGGAAAATTTCAACTTTATGGATTTGAAAATTTTCAAGAAAATTCAAATCCATATCCGCAAATCAAAAATCAACGACGTGTCTGTCCGTCTGCCTACTTTAAAATCACCATTTTGACCAAAAACTGACAATTTTGACCAAAAATGATTGTTTTTACCAAAAATGACTGCTTTTACCTTAAAATGACAGTTTCGTACCTTGAAATGACAATTTTTCCTCAAAATGACAATTTTTACCTTGAAATGACAATTTCTACCTTGAAATGACAATTTCTACTTTAAAATCACTATTTTGACCAAAAAATGACAATTTTGACAATAAATGACAATTCTGACGAAATATGACAATTTTGACGAAGATTGACAATTTTTACTTTGAAATGACATTTTCAAACCCAAAAATTTACAATTTTGACAAAAAAGGACAACATTGACCAAAAATGACTAAACAGTTTTTACCTTAAAATAACAATTTTTTCAAAAATTTGCACTTTGGACAGAAAAAAACGATTGATGGAAAACTGAGATTTTGACCAAAAATGACACTTTCTACTTTGAAATGAGAATTTCTACTTTAAAATAACAATATTGACCAAAAAATGACAAGTTTGACCCAAAATTAACAATTTTGAACAAAAACTACAATTTTGACAAAAAATGGCAGTTTGGACCAAAACATGACACTTTTGACCAAAAATGACGATTTTGTCCAACAAATGACAATTTTGACCAAAAATGATTGTTTTTACCAAAAATGACATTTTCGAACTAAAAATGACAATTTTGACTAAAAATGACAATTTTGACTAAAAAAATGGCAATTTTGATCAAACATGACAATTTTGACCAGAAATTACAATTTTGACTAAAAATTAAATTTTGACCAAAAATAACGATTTTTACCTTGAAATGACAATTTTGACTAAAAATTTGCAATTTGGACAGAAAAAGACGATTGATGGAAAACGGAGACTTTGACCAAAAAATGACACTTTATACCTTGAAATGACAATTTCTACTTTAAAATTACCATTTTGACCAAAAAATGACAATTCTGACCAAAAATGACAATTTTTACTTCAAGATGACATTTTTGAACCCAAAAAATCACAAGTTTGACAAAAATGGCAGTTTGTACCAAAAAGTGACAACATTGACTCAAAATGACAATTTCAACCAAAAATGACAATTTTGACCAAAAATGACTTGACAGTTTTTACCTTAAAATGACAATTTTACAAAAAAGGACGATTGGGACTAATGACGATTTTTACCTTGAAGTGACAATTTTTATCAGAAATTAACAATTTTGATAAAAAAAAACAATAGATGAAAAACGGAGATTCTGACTAGAATCACCACTTCCTACCTTAAAATGACAATTTCTACTTTGAAATCGCAATTTCGACCAAAAAATCATAATTTTGACGAACAAATAACAGAATTGTACCAACTAGAAAATGAAAAATGACAAAAAATTATGATTTTTGACCTAAAACGATGATTTTTACAAATAAATAACAATTTTGACCGAATACTGAGAATTCTAACCAAAAGTGACAATTTTTACCAAAACTGGTATTTTTTACAAAAAATTACAATTTTGGCCAAAAATAACAGTTTTTACCCTAAAATCACCATCTTTACTTTTAAATGAAAATCTTGACCATAAATTGCGCGATGACGATTTTGAACAAAAAATGGAAATTCTGACAAAAAACAACATTTTCGACCAAAATCACATACATTTTGTCAGACTTTATAAAACTTAAAAAAATTTTGAATATGCAACGCTAATATTTTTTTCATGGCATTTTTTAAAAAGAAAACAAAAATTACTTTTAGATATTTTGCCAGACAAACTCCGTCTATACGTAACGCTGACATTTTCCCAAAAGGGTTTAGTTTCTTTTTTCCATCAATTTTTATATTAATTTTTGCTAAAATATCTTTATAATCAAACAGAAATCGGTTCCTACGTAACAGCAGCCAAGGGGATGGGCCGCTTTGCGGCACAGCCGCTAAGTCAGGCATAAAATTCAATGAGCAAAAGCATATCCTATGTTTTATACTTTCAAAGGTAGTATGGAAATGGCGGGGACTTTTTTTAAATAAAAAAAGTCCAAAGTCTGACAAAATTCCTAAAAGTTAGCGTAATCTCTGAAATTGTCCAAGTCCAAAAATTCATTTGAAAATTGAAAAATTTTCCAAGCCCACAAAGTGTAATGTCTGACAAAATGTATAAAAGTCGTGTTCAGCGAATCTCGTTACCTTTTACGCAGATTTGGTCATCCCAAAAACATATTTATCGTGTGCTAAAATTACAAAAATTGCTACATTTGAATTTCGAACTTGAAAAAATCAAAATTTGGGATCAAAATCAAAATAGAGCCGCAATTTTTAGCAAATATTTCTAGTGGGTTACTTTGATCCAAAAATTACACAAATGATATTAATTTGATTCAAAAATTGAAAAGACCACGAAATTTTAAATCAAAATTTGATTAATTATTTACGTCTGATATCGAATTGATAATGAAAATCTGTTTTTCTAGCTCAGTTGCTGCGTTACAGAGTTTTTTTTAGATTTTTTGAAACCGCGTCACGCAACGTCGTGATTTAATTTTTTTAAAAAACGAACTAATAAAATCAAATCTACACAGATGGTATTTACATAGGTGGGTACGTGTAGATATTTTGCGATAAATCGCGTTCTGGATCTGATGAACACCTGCGTTCCTCTAATTTACGAGTAAGAGATACATCTATGCAAGTGTGAGTATACAAAAGTATATAAGCAGAGGTATTTTGATAGGTTTCCATGCAGTATTGTAATTTGTGATAAAGAAAGTAGTCTCTATTAACTATAATCATCATGTTTAACAAATTTGTTGTTTTACTTTTCGAGTTGGTGATACTTTTTAATACGATTGGCGCAGCTCAACAGGTAAAAATAGCTAAATCCTATGAATTGGGTAGGTACCTATTCACCTACCTGCCTAATAGAATGAAGTTTTGTGAATTTTGCAATTTTTTTTCGAAAGTTGGAGGCAGACCTTGTTCGGGACCGGGGGGGGGGGGCGCCAATGGGACTTTTGTCCCCGAGCCCGGAAGGTTTGAGAGCGCAGTCAAGTGAAAAATGGAATGTTTTATTTGTATTTTTCATCAGGGTAAGCATGGTGTTTTGGCTTCCGACACCAATTTTGACGAAACCTGTGCCAAAAGGTCAACCACGATGAGAAAAATTTTTGACAAAAATGTTGGACCCCTAACGCAATTATTTTGGGAGGGGGAGGGGCCAAAATGTGTTTTTTAGTCTTAATTTTCTAGTTTTTCACCAAAATGTCGCGTCTTTCCTAATAAATTCTAGGGGGGGGGGGGGTCAGAAGAACCCCAAAAATTTTTTTCAAAATTTTCGGGTCATTTTTCACCGAGTTATGGCTTTTTAAAAATTTTGAGCCGCCATTTTGTAAAAAAGTTTCAGAGGTACAGTCGCTATTTTTTTTTTCAGAAAATGTATTATTTAGTCATAATTCTACCATATTAATTTCAAAAGCCTGCTGTTGGTGCAACATTGTCAAAATGAATGAAAACTGACCACCGGTCGCATCAAGTGCGAGCGGATATGTCACGTTTTCCACGACGCTCTCGTGGGAACTACAGTGTTTGCGGGCGCTACGCTTGTAGGTAGAAAAAATTCAGAAATGTGGCTAAAGGGGCTTTCAAAGGTGCCGAATTAATTTTTGAGGTTATTTTTACTGAAAACACTAAATGAGGTTGGGGGGGCTCAAAAATTTCAAAATGTTTATGACTGTGAGGTATCAAAATCTATGGTTATTAACCACTTAAATTTTTTTTGAGGTTATTGTGACCGAAACCCCAAAGGATGTTGGGAGGGAGGGGGAAGGTTCCAGGACTCTACTGAAACATATTGTAACCCTCCTTTTTTTTAGTGATGAACAGGATAGTCCAGTCAAATTAGATCATAAATTTGGAATTTGGAAATACAGGAAAAATTAGGTAGCAAATGTTTTTTTGCGGAAAACTGTTCATTGTGGTCCCAATAGTCTTCACATAAACCCCTTGGCCCCCACCTGGCTTGCGACCTCCCAGGGGGGTGGAACGTAAACCAGTGCTTCGTTTTTCGCAAATTACACGAAACCTTTGAGAGCTAGCGTCGAAGGATTGATATAAGAAAATAATCTACATAAAATTTCCTATAAAAGGATACCATGCATCGCCCCTCACCTTTCAATATTACCCCATCCAAGAGGGGCGGCAAATTGAACAAGTTTTCAAAAAAATCGTTTTTCATGA
>FIZU01059908.1:0-22574 GCA_900064475.1 Pseudococcus longispinus
ATTGTCATTTTAAGGTAAAAATTGTCATTTTTTGTCAAACTTATCATTTTTGGTCGAAATCATAATGTTTTGTCAATATTGCCATTTTTTGGTACAATTTTGTTAAAATTGTCAATTCAAAGTGCAAATCAAATCTAACAAAATGTCTAAAAGTCACGAAAAATGTCTGGGTTACGGACAGACACGTCGTGGATTTCTGGCAAACTGTCTAAAAGTTGTCTAATGAACAGAAAGTCTGACAAACTGTCAAAAAGTCACGGGAAATGTCAGCGTTACGGACGGACAGACGGACACGTCGATTCGTGGATTTTATATATGTAATAATATGGATGGATGGATTTGGGAGAGGCAAGTTTTTATCGATTTTTGGACCGTGATGCTTGATAGCACATCTGCATGTCAAAAGAAACATTTTGAAAAAAAAAGTCAAAATATTTCCAAAAAATAGTCATTATTTCATTGAAAATTTCAAAAAAGTTGAGAAAATAATTGACAATGTTTTCCAAAAGTTGAAGACAATGGCGAAACTTTGATTTTTTTACCACGATTTTCCAAACAAATTAAAAAAATATAATACACCAAAAAATATTTCAAAATTACAAAATTTTTATTTGTCTTTCCAAAATTTGAAAAGTTGGAAAAATGTCAAAAAATGTGACGAAATGACATTTTTTTTCAAAAAAGTTTTAAAAACATCGAAAAATGTTGAAAAAATAAGGAAATCTCGATTTCTTCTTGTTCCACAACTGGAAATTTTTGGACTTTGATGCTTGATGACAATGGTGATGCCTACAACTAGACGTCAAAAGAAACATTTTAAAAGAAAAAATGGTCAAAATTTGTCCAATGAGAAAGACTAGCGAAGAGTCACAAAATTGGTGCAAGTTTTTTCCCAAACTTTTTTATGAAGAGTAAAATATATTCCGTTGTCCAAGTTCAGATTGAAAGCAGCTATAACGTTTTTCTTTTTTCAATGGGTTATAGCTCCTATAATTTGATAGTTAGGCAAAATGTGGATATAATATATTTTGTAGAAAATGAAAAGCTCTAACAAAAAGGTCTCTTGGAAATTTTCCACAACTCTGAAATTGAAGTAGATACAGTGATTTTAACTAACTCATTCTTATCTCCTAAACAAACAACCTCCCCCTTTATGTTCAACCTGTAATACCCAGATCTCAATAGCTCACCTATTATTACACTGTCCCAAATACCAATATCAAAGATCTATATTCCTAATCCCCAATATCCAAAAAGAAATCCTAGCAGACGATCCCAACAAAATTCAAAATTTATTATCCTTTTTCTCTAAAACCGGTTTACACTCCCTCTTATAACTCATCCGTAATACGCCACTAGCCTTAGTAGCTGTACACGGCGTTAAGAATAAAAAAAAAAGAACCAAAGAAAATTTAATGAAAGAATAGATAAGTAAACTATCCTATCTTAATTACTGTTTTTTTTCAGTTTTTCGAATGTTTCCTCAACACATGTGTTTTAAATATTCGATTGGGAAGGTACCTACTGACATTTACCTATCTAATAAGATGAAGAAATATTGTAATTAGTATTAGAGCTAAACGCGTATCAGAAAGATAACACGAATAAAATTGCCAGATAAATAACTATACCAGCAACTGATTAAAAAGTATTTTTGATAAGATTTGATTTTAAAAATATCCGCATACATCGTTAGATTCATCTAGCTCGCATTACTTCATTTTACTTCATTTCTCAAACATATTTCACTAAAATTGAAGGAATAATAACGATACTGTGTGATTCATTTGTACCTCCTACGTTTCTTCTATTGAATATAGAACAAACGCAAAAGGTACAAATGAAACGTACATTGTCGCTATTATTCCTGTAGTTTCGGTGAAAATTTTTTGAGATACGAGTAGATACATAAATGAAAAACTATAGTCGAGTTGAGAACATGCATCACTACACTCCAATGTACCTAACTACCTACAGACCAGCATGATAAAAATCAGTTTCGCAGTGATATAAAATTATATACAAGATTTAGAAGAATACTGTGATGACATTAACTATCGAAGAACTACGCAAAGTAAGTTATCTTAGTGTTATTCTTGATCATATAGCTTTTTTCGACGGACTACTTTTAAAATGTTTTTACTTGGATTCTAAGAAAATTGTTCATTTTTCATTTCGACAGCACATAATCCCCAACAGTGGAATATACCCACTCATCTATAGAACCAATTAGAATAATATTGAGCAGTTACAGGCAGCTGATGATTTTCTCGCTGATAGCAAGAATACATTCTCGTTAACGTAAGAGTAGTTCAATTTTTGAGTATTTTTTAGCCTTAATCAAGTGTTACTAGACTACATACAATGCAGAAACTATGCATTCACCAGGCTATCCATACACTTTTAACATGGATATGGTTCAGGGCTGGGAGGCCATTCTAAAAAATAATGGATCAAAAATTCTATGCATAAAAAAATTTGAAACCCATAACTGAGATTTCCCCTCAAAGGGAATACATTTGTGTTTTTTGTTTTCGAATAGTTTTCAAATAGGTACTCGTAGTTAGGACATTATGAATGTCCATTGAATTATGATCAAACATTACCTTAAATAAAATCTGACTTAGGTACAATTTATTCGTATCTCGAAGTAATATTCGTGTTGGGAATGACTGTTTCATTTTTCAGAAAGGAATCCGTTAATACATATAAACATAATTTATGGATCATCGACAAATTGGAAAAATATTCATCTAAAGCTAACGGAACCTAATTTTCAAAAAAGGAAGACTTATCAGCACACTAAAGCATTGATGAAGGAGTTTCGTCCAAAAGTAACTGAAGCACGTACACCTAAAAAGGAATTCTCTAAAATTTTACAAAAGCCATGTCAAAAACGGATGCAGTTGTTGCATTTTCATAAGATGTCAGAGAAAACACTAACGAAAAGGCTTTGAAAATTGCTGACGACTAAAGTGGTTGTTGATATCGTCAAATAATAATATCATATCTACCGTTTAAAAATTTCTGAACTTTCTTTACCTTATACCTATACTGATTAATGTGATGACTGAATTTGTTTAGGTAAACATACTCATATGTATCTATCTATCTATCTATCTACTTCGGAATATCCGTTTTCTTTTTCTTTTTCTTTCTTTTTGTATCTATGTATTCAAAAAGATAGAAAATGTTGTTGCATATGATATCTATTTCATTACCCACATTCAACAATTTCGAATATGTTTAAAAATGATTAAATATAATATTAAACTTCAGTGTATTCTTCACCACTATATGGTTGGATGAAATATGGATAGGATTTGTTCGTAATTTCATCGTTCGTTCATAAATTCGTGCAAAAGAAGAATGATGTTCCATCATTTTTATATGCATATGCCATAACTCACTTCCATGTAATTTTTTTGACAGATTTTCCTTCAAATTTTCAAATTTTTTCCTACGTTAATCTTGTTATTTTACACTTGAAATCGTAGACCTTGTAGCCATATTTTCGATATGCTTTTAAACTGACGTGTATATACTTTTTTCCTGCATTTTAGATTTTGCCTCGACTTGTTTGCTTCCCCTCCCAACTTACCTTGCGTATGAAACCTTAGGTAACATCCCCCACCTTCAACCTGAAAAATTTTCAAATTAAAAAAAAAACGAATCAAACATTTTTTTGGAAATTTTTCATTCCAGTTTATATCCCACTTCCCATCCTCTTCAATTAATAAAAAATTGTAATGAAGTAGGCACTTCATTCTGCAATATATCAAACGAACTAGTTAATTCCATTTTTTGCCTAATCTCAACATTGAAGGAGAAACTTACTTGCAATGGTAAATTATAAGCATTCCATTTTTGTCCACCTTCAAATTCAAAGCAGCTAAGTTACTCTTCATTTTTCAAATGATTGTAGCTCCTTCAATTTTGAAGTTAGGCAAAATATGAGTATAATTTATTTTGTTAAATATGAAATTTTCTGTCAAAAAGTTCTCTTAAAAATTTTTCCCAACTCACGAATTGAACGAGTTACAAAGGCTACAAATTTTCAAATCTTTGCAACTCCTTTAATTTTAGAGTTATGCAAAACGTGAATATAACTCATTTTGTGGATTTAAAAAATTCCTACAAGAATTGTCCAGTCGCAAAGGGAAATTTCGTGCGATCAAGAGATTAAAAGCGATTTTATGATTGATTCGTAATCTAGGACATGTTATGAAAAAAATGAGCTGGGGTTACATTTTTTTAAGACCCCATTTTCCAGGGTCCACCCATCTTTCCAAAAATTCTTCATATCTCCAAATCTGAGGCCTGTAGAACGCGATGTAGGGGGAGAGCAACTACTAGCTCGCGTACTACGGTATGGACGAAGGTTATATCGCGGTGGACTCGCCGTGTCTGTATTGAGTAGAGGAAATTTGACAGAGGACACCCGTGCGTACGGTATCTGCCTGGATTATAAAACCCGTGCCTGATACCAGAGCCTGGATGACGAAACAGGAGAGAGAGATCTCACTTCGACTGGAAAACAAAACCAGATCGAAAGGCGAGAGCGAAGAGCAAAGCAAAAGTCAGAGCTAAGAGAAGAAGTTTATTCGCATAAGGAAGCTAACAGACTAATTTCTACCCTGTACGGGCTCGCGTTTTATAGTCAAGCGAAAATCCGCCACCCAGGGTAGCTTATGTTTATAACCTTAAACTACGAGTGTAAGAGGGATATTTCCCTGTGTATGAGGGTGAATTCCCACACGCAGGGAAATAACGCCTACAAACACCTCCAACTGTTCCAAGACATTTACATCTCGGAGTCTTGAGAAATTGTTGGATGTTGGGGATTTCAAAATTACATTTTGATAGAGTTAATCAAAGAATGTAAAAAACTAAAACAACTTGTGAAAAATGTCAAAAAACAAAAAATGTCGAAAAACATATTATATTTCCTTGTATTAGAAAACATCAAGCAGAAATATCTTGAATGAATGAATAATATGAAAAGAACAACAACTCTGAGTCTAAAACTAAAATGAACGAAAAGAATCACAACGCGGCTCTAAGAATAAGATGACGCAATGGCTAAAATGACTCCACACTAGTTTGAAGAATTACGAAATAGCAATAAGAAAATAACAATGAAAATAGGAAATAACCACGCAAAAATAAAACGAGAAAAGCAAAATGATACACAGAAAATTAATAACGAAAATTCGTTTGGCTACGACTGTGTAATTTTTGACCCTGTCCCCCCGGAAAGCTGAGCTTGTAGAAGCCAAACTCAGAACCCGACATTCCTAGGTACCCTGTACGGACAACCTCCCAGGCAGTCCCTCAAAGGAAAGTCGGAAGGTTGCTTACCTCAATGAGGTCTCCTCCTCCTCTTCCTCTTTGAACGCACGCGAGTAGCATTTGGAATTGTAACATGGGTGTTGGAATTGGGCAACTCTTATGGGCGAAGCTGATCGACAGACCACGATAGAGTGCCCTCAGAATCTATCTATCTCGGCAAATGTATTGCAACTGGTGAGCTTACGAATGACACCCAATTTTTAAGTAGAACGAGGGGCACTCGCTTTGCCAATCAACACCACATCGCCTTTATTGGGTACAAAAGGTATCGAAGCGTTGACTGGTTTGTGCTGAGCAACGTGCCTTTCACAAAGGGCGGTGAGGTAACTACTGCGGAAGATCTCCCAAAAGGAATCAACCACCTGAGTGTTCTTCCTCCACGCTTCAACGAGATTAGCAGCTGTCGACGACAAGGGACCAGTCGACAGGTCAATTTGCTCCAACGCATTTATAGTACGAAGATGAAGAAAATGATTTGGAGTCAAAGGGGTTAGAACTTCCTTTGTAGAAACGTAGGTCAACGGACGACTGTTGATTGTGTTCTCAATAGACTTCAGTGTTGTCGTGAATTTATCAAAGTTGAGATGTTCAAATCCGCGCGCTTTCTTCAAGGATCGCTTTACTAAAGAGATAAGGTTCCTAGGCACCGCCATGCCATGGAGAATAAGTGGGGATGAACTTCCTCATAATTCTTCCGCTATTCAGGTAGATATCAACTTGCTTATTCAAAACTTTGATTTTCTCACTGATAAAGGGGCTGTATGAACTTGAAATTCGTAGTATTATCAGAAATTATCATCTTGGAGAGTTTTCTGCGATTACAAAAACACACCAGACAGTCTAGAAACGCTTCCTCAGATAAATCTATGGCAACCTCAAGATGAACAGCGCGAGTTACAAGGCAAACAAACATGACAACACAAGTTTTTCTATAATCCTGACCTTTGGGTGGTCAAAAATCATCCATTTGAATTTTTCCATGTGAGATTTCGTCGCGCGAGAGCAATGTGGTCGAGCATTGTCGTGAATAAGGATCGGTTTTTTGGTCAAAAGGCCTGGTCGCTTGACTTTTATGGCTTTTTTCAAATTGTCCAGTGTTTGGCAGTAACTTACGGAATTCCTCAGCCAGCTGTTGTTGTATTTGTGTGAGTGTGTAACGTCGATCCCGTTCGAATAACGCGAGAACACCGGCCGTTGTTTCATCGTTCACCGCATCACTAGGGCGCCCGCTTCGCTCTGCGTCATGAAGACCTGTTCTGCCACCTTTAAAGAACTGTACCCACTCACGAATTGTTCTGTACTTCATTGGACTATCACCGTACACGATTTGCAATTCATCGTGAATTTTTTTAGCTGAAAAATTTTTCGTAATCGAGTAACGAAGAACCGGACGTAGTACGAAGTGGTAGCTCCGTGGTTAAACGATTACTGACCGCGTGTTGTTTATGCTAGAACCTTGAAATTTTTACCAGCTACTCTCACAACCCTTCTCTATACAACGAGCCATTGTTCATTTCGCCAGTGCTACCAGAAGCCGAGATCTGAGGTAGTGGCGGAGACTTTTGAAACGCCCCTCCTACATAATGAATTCCCATAAGACATTTCAAAAGTTAATTTGCGACCTATCAAAATAGGTTAAAATTTTGTCAGGAATTCAAAAATCACGATCGAATTTTTTTTGTGTTATTTTTTTGAGAATTTGGGCCCTAAATTCAATTGGTTTTTGAATATTAGTGGAAAATTACAGTGTGACCTATTAAAATGGCGTTAGGTCTCTTACGTTGCCCTTCTCTTAAACTGTTGTGAAGTTTCCCCATGTAGAAGCCTCCTAGAGCTTTTGATTAGCGACAATACAACTTGGCGAAGTGGCATTTCGATGATAAAATGATTGGATGCTTTCTTTGATCAGCTAGCGACGATTTTGACAGGCGACCACCAAATGTACTGAACATCGGTCTACCAAATTCAATCAAGTCTACGTAGCAGTTTTTGTATGCTTGACAGTAAGAGCAGTGCACATCGAGTTTTCCACGCGAAGTACAAGTTCGTATCAGCCTTCGTGTCCGCAAAATTTTGGTTTGTCGGTGACACCACAAATCTAACAATATTCATCATTCGATCCTGTGTAACCTATATACTCGCATGAAAGCAGTGTCTGTTGAGCAATTGATTTCACCAAAAATTCAAATATCACGACAGCGATGACAAATGCCAAAACACATTATGATGGTCATGGAAATAAGAACAGGTGCTAAAAGGTGAGAACAGTAGTACCACTGTTTAATGGTAAATCATAAAAATAAACAAAATTTGAACAAATAAGAGAAAAACAATTTAGAAATAAACGTCATTGGTTTCGAATTCTCGATTTCAATATTGTGGTATGGCAACCTTGTAGCTCTGGACCACCTAACAAAATCAGCTTTGCTTGTCTTATCTCTGCATCTGTAATTTTCTCCGAGGCAATATGAAGTTCTAGCATTTGCTTCCATTTCTCCCAGTCGCCATGAGCTTTGCCAAGAAATAGAGCTATTCCTCTCAAACTTTCTGATATCTTTGGAGCAATAATCACTAAAACTGATGTTATTCACATCCGAAGCATTACGATATCCTCGTCGCCACTTTATAATGTTCATTCACGCTTAGAAAACCGAATTACATTTTTATAATTCTTTATTCTCAAGAATTCACCATAACATAATATAACAATGAAGAGCACGAAATCAGGAATCAATTAGTCACGAATATGACAATTATGTGAATAATAGAAAAATCTTTTAAGGCATATTACCAATACCATACTGCTGACTTCACAAAAGATTTACTACACATAAATGGAAAAATTTTCCAAATTCCCCATACAAATTTTTTTTTCTTATGCCATGCTTTAAAAAGGTCGAAATCCATCCAAGCTGATCTGATGGATCAACATCACTCGTGGATGAATTCTCAAGTGACCGAATATCTTTGAAAAATAAATTACTCGTAGTTGAAATTTGACGTTTTAAGATTTTCAAATAGAACATAGTCTTGGTTATCTGCCACCTCACAACCACTTCCGCTATCCCACCAGCTCGCCCACAGTAACACCGCTGTAGTAGCCACGACCCTCGATATTATTCCAACACTTTGTTATTATTAAAAGCTTTTGGAAAATGACGTGTGTCGCGAACTACACACAGACACCAGTACCCTACCTCGATACACCTTCTCGTCCGAATACGTAGTTATGTATATCGGATTTAATTAATTGCCGATATCGGAACCCTCCCCGGCAGTGTTAAACATTCGTTAATTGCGTTTACAGATTGAAGTGTTGCGGATATTTGCGTTAAACAGGAAGCAATACTGCGGCTACTTCATTATTAATAAACCTTTCTGGGAAACTTTTCGTTTTACATTCTGGGTGAATTCCCAGTATCTAATTGTTCCGCTGATCATGTTGCATCGTTTTCCATTCGCGTTTTAATTTTATCGTATATCGAGTTACGATGGTTTTTTTTTTTCATTTTGATTATTCGTGAGGTAATTGATTGGAATTTCAATGAGGAAAATTCCCACGCAAGTTCAGTTGTGTACATTTTACGGCTAGACCACGGTAATTAAGATGTGCAAATTTTGCCACATCGTCATATTCTGAATGGTCATGAATGACGATCCTGTACAGCTCCCACCAGGAACTCCACTGGGGTTCGGGGTAACAGCCCAGATTATGATAGGTGCCGGCAAGATCGTTGCCAAAACCAGCGATTCTTGAATCCGAACAAGCAACAAAAGAATTTCACGAATTAAGAATGAGTTGAAGATGCGATATTTGGGCTCACTACTACAGCACGACGTAGTCATAGTACTCGTATTGTTGTTGTTTAACAAAAAAGCAAGTTTCAATCGGTCGATTGAAACGGTTACTTCTTTACCATTGATATTGATAGTGAAAGTTTTTTCCGAATGCTGTACGACTGGATATGGTCCTTCGTAGGGTGGTTGTAGTGTTTTTTTTTACTGCATCGTGTCGTAGAAAAACATGCGAAGATTTTTGCAATTCAGGGTGAACGAAGGTTTTTTGTGTACCATGTTTAGGTGTTTGGACTGGTTTTAAAGATCGCATTGCTTCAGTAAGATTTTTAACGAACTCGGAAGCTTTCATGTCTGCAGTTGGCGAAGGGTCGAAGAATTGACCTAGAAGACTGAGTGATTGACCGAATACTAGATTACTGGGTGCAGCGTGTACTGTGGGTAATGTGTCAACCCAATCGCTGGTTAGGTGAGCTTTCAAGGAAGTTTTTTGGCTGCGATGAAATCTTTCGATTTTACCATTTGCTTAAGGGTGGTACGCTGTTATTTGGATTTTTTTCATACCAAGTAGTGTAGCGTGGTGAATTCACGACTACATCTTTCAATAATAATTCAGGAATTTACGATTTTTTTTAAAACATATTTTATTGAATTTTTTTATATTAAATTTAAACGAAAAGAAAAACACTTGGTCACTTGAGGTTATTTTTTGGATCTCCCAATAACTAAGTAGTAACAGATTGAATGAATTTATATAAGATATGATGGCAGATAACCTAACAAAAAATAACTTTTCGAAAACATAATCAACAAAAATAAATTGACAAAAATATACTTTATGAATAAGTACATAATTATGAGTACTTTACAAAAACATGCTTAACACAAACAGACTGGCGAAAATAGACTAGACAAATGACACATATTTTACAGAGGCATACTTTACAAAAACAAATTGAGAAAAATAAACTTTACAAAAACATACGAGTACTTTACAAAAACAATGACAAATTGACGAAAACATAGATCAATATTTTTTGTGGTATTTCATTCACTTTTGCAACATCCTACTAATTTTAGAAATATTTTCACAACTTTTACAAGATTTTCAATAATTAAAATTTTGAATTAATTAAATCAAAATCGCTGAAATTTTTCAAGTTCACAAAGTTATTTGAATTCTCTGAATTTTTCGAACTCCAAAAGTCATCTAGATTAACAACTAACATTTTAAATTAAAAATGACGCCTGTCCTTCCAACTTTTTCATATTTTGTCGGACTCTTGAAAACTGATATATTTTGCTAACCGCTTGAATTTTTGGACTGGAAAAAAATGATAGCCCATTGGTTAAAAAATTTACTTTTTTATCAGACATACCATTACATTATGAAAAATTTAATTTAAAAACATTTTTTTTAAGTTTTCAGAAGTTCAACAAAAAATTGAAAACTTGTAAGTATAAATTTAAAAAAAAAATTAATTTTTCATGCAGACATTTTCGACAATTTATTTGTTTTTTTCACAGTTTTTCCCTTACTTAAGTATTTTTTAAATCAGCTTTTTGCCGTTTAACCAATACTTTTTTAGCTGTCTTTTGCCGCTTACACACGTTTTGTTTCTTCTCTTCTTTCATCGCTGCTTTCGCTGCCTCCTTTTCTCGCTTAACATCCTTGGGATTTTTTCCTTCAAATGTGAGATCTCGCAAAGGCATGCTCCTTCTGAGGCGAGGGTCAACTAATTCTGGAAGGAGGCAGTTGTAAAAAAACATGTTCATTTTTGGGAACATCCTTGTTTCCCAAAAATTTTGGTCGCGTTCTATTACTTCCACCTTCAGGTCTACTTTCGTATATAGAACGAAGTAGGCATATTTCCTTCCAGTTACCTCGAGTTGACATTGAACCTGAAAATAGTACTTATGGTTCGTGCGCAAAGTACCATCCTTGTTTAGGTAGGCGAGTTTTTTTCTGTTATTTTCCAACGCTTGTGAAATCGTTTCATTCATGACATTAAATGGACATTTAATTTCGACCAGTCCATCTTGACCAACCAATCCATCGGGGGAGGCCCCAATAAAATAATGGACGGGATGAATGAACAGCCCGTTGTCTTGGATATCGAACTCCCAGTGTTCTCGAAGTATATTTTTCACTTGGGGTTCGTGCTCCAAACCATACCGCATCGCCTCGTTTGATTTTGGTGTTGAAAAATTTGTCCATGATGCAGTTGACTGTACTTGTCTCTGGTCTCATTATACAAGAAGGACCCTTACTTAGGTCTAAAAAGAGTGGCACATTTCAAAGGTTGATGATTTTGAAAATGAAAAAAAAAACTTTGACTGCGAAAATCTCGAAAACTAAGCTTCCCAGAAAAAAACTAAAAGCTTCTAGCAGAAAGAGAATTTCAAGCTCTACAATTTTTATCCCTTGTATTTTTTTTGTAGCACCCTTAGTTTGGTCAGAAAATCCATGTTTATGGGAAATTAACAAAGCGTAATTTTTTTTCTTCATTTTCAAAACCATCGATTTTGTAAATTTTTCATTAATATGGATTTTCTGGCCAAACTAAGAGTGCTACGAAAAAAATGCAAGGGATGAAAATTGTAGAACTTGAAATGCTCTTTTTGCAATATTATATATTTAGGTGCAAAAAAAAAAAATATATACTGTATTTTCCAGTCTACACACAGACCCAATGCGCCTTGTGGAGCACCCCTCACTCCGACCACGCCGTTGAATTTAGTAAAATCCGAGATGGGTTTTTGAGCTCCACCCTAGTGAGTAGTTATGCAAAATTTCTGTTATCGGTCCATATTTAACTACTGGAGGAATTTGATTATGAACAGTAACTCTTCTTCGATTTTTCCTAATGAGCAGCGCATAGATGATAATTTGTACCAATTTTACGACATTATGATGAGTTTATTTATAGGTACATCAATTCAGGCCCCTCACATCAAATTTCAGGAACAGGGACAAACAATTTTACGTGGGTTTTATTTTGTTAAAATGAGGAAATGTATTAAGCCGGAGCAAAGCGAGGGCGAAAATTTTTGCAAAGAATTTGAATCAAAACCTGAAATTTCATCATTTTTTTCAACATTTTAATCGTCTCAAGGAAAGTTTGAAGAAGTTACCCATGTATACTAGTGAAAAATGTAAATAAAACATGGCATTTTTCGTTTCACCGGGCCCCTAAAACCTTTGGGCTCGGATACAACTATACCATCCGTACGCCCCTTGTGAGGGCCCTCCGTCAATTTCTCACTTTTATTTTCCAATTTGAATTTTTTCTAAAAGAATTGCTTTAGGTCAAAATACCTCTTTTCTGATCTGGTTCAAGGACAATACAAATAAGAGGTGAGCTCATTCATCGAGGCAGAGGTCTGCAGTGACGTCGCGGCAAACCTCTGTTTCTATTAAAACATATTAAATTGCATTATAATTTGTGTAATTATGTATTTTAATTGTTTTATATGATATTTTTAATTGAAATTCATCATTTTTTATTAATTTGAATAATTTAACAGTAATTGTTTTTACGAAATAAAATCTATTTTATCAAAAATAATTTTACTTTGTAAAAAGTTTTGTTAAATGACTCAAATTGATAACAAATAATAATTTTTAATTCAAAAATACCATATAAACATTATTAATTACATAATTATACGAAATCATAATCCTATTCATGTGTTTAATGGTACAGAGGTCTGCAGTGACGTCAAAATTGTTGCGGGTTGCATCTGAATGAGCTAACCTCTTATTTGTATTGTCCTTGGATCTGGTTGCCATCACAAATCCATATAAACTGGTCTAGGAAAATGCTCATTTTATTTATAACGCCGAGTAATTCTCCAGGTACTTTAAATAAGGTACTTAGTTTTAAATTCTATCTGTCTGAAGCGTTTTTTCCCGTCCGGCATTTGAATAGTTAATGGCCAATGATGAAGTGCGAATAATTCACACGCGAGGACGTACTCTTGTTTTTTCTCTATTCGCCAACGTTTAATTGCATAGGTATACGCTTTTGCCATATGGTATAAATCAAGGCAAGTAAATTTTTGTGTTTTAAATGTAATACAAACGAAGCTAAATTAATTAATTATCAAAAACAGAAACGTTTTGTTTTTGATGCTGGATATTAATCGAGTAGTTTTACAACAACGTAAAAATCACCCTCGTTAGTAATTGTTTGTTAACGTCAAATTGCAAGCTATTAGCGAAACTGTCAGTAGCACTTGGAATTTATTACGATATTGAGTTTAATTAATGTTCGGCAAAGCTGATGGTCATCCCAATACGTCTAAATCGCTAATTATGTGTATAGGCTTGTTAGCGTCGATATCGCATTTTTCACTTTTTTTTTCACGGGCTCGCGACACGTCTAGAATGCGTCGCATGTATTTATCGCAGTGATGAGTAAACGAGGCCAAAATTCTCATTATTTGATGAATAAGATACTGGAACTGGTGGGGAGAGAGGGGGGTCTTGAATAAAATTGGAAACGTGTATTTATATCAAATTTGCTTGCACTCTGGCATGCATGTTGTGTGCTTTTTTTAAAGATTGTTCAAGTTTTTCTTATCTTTTTCTCCCCTCAACAAACTCTATCCTCTCTATTGAAAATTCCGCAAATGCAATTAAAAGGGTGGAATTTGGCGTAGAAAAATGTAACCAAATATTAAACCGCTTGAAAGTTTCCCTCATCGAATTTCTTTTCAGTCGTTTAATTACCCCAAGACGTGTAATGTTGGTCGAATTTCCTTAATCGATTTTCTCATACAAACTCGACTTATTTTTTCCACGCGAAAAAAATGGCACGAAAAAGGGATACAGAGGAGAAAACGTAGGAAAACAGGGGTAACAATAAAAGAGACGAAATGGTTATAACGCAAAGATTGAAATGACCCTTGAGAAAACTTCTTTGAAACTTGTTTTATAGTAAATAACCGAAGAATGGCTATTGTGATTCGCATTATAAGACAAATGTGGTGTTTTTTCTTCAACTGCTGAAGAAGCGATTTAAAAGTAACCGCACTTAATCAACCGGTAACTGTGAGGGATCGTTGTAGATGTCTTTTATATTTTCGTTAAATTATTGGCATCGGCTATTATTACATCGGTTTATTTATGTAACACGTAGTGTACTGGTATACACGATGAAAAAAGTGTAATAGATTGGGTTGGAGTTTGATTTTGACGAAGGTGGTAGGAGCAAGAGGGATGGAGATGGGGAGGAAAAACGTGACTTGATTTTTTTGGTGGGTTTCAATTTCAACAATAAAATGGATCGAGTGATTTTTAATTCGTTATATTTTTTTCCTGACACTTTTTTCGTTCAGTTAAAACATGACAAAATTTTTGGGGGAAAAATGATAGCTTTTCTGGTGTTTGGGAAAAGAGTGGTAAGGGCGAGTAGGAAGTCTTGAATACGTTAAGTAAGCAAAATGTTATTCACATCGACGATCGACTCTTCTCACTAATCTCTCATCAACCAAAATTTATCACTAGGTATAAGTATAAGTTCGTAATCTACTCAAACAATTGAATCAATCGTTTACTTTTCAACAACCTAACCGATGAACATTGGTACATTGACGTATCGAAGTGGTAAAAATGTGCAACCTGAATTTACTTCCGATTAATTTATTTTACCTAGACGAATAAAACTATCGCACTATACAAATAGTTAATTAAATCGAAACCATCTCAAACGTAATATTAGATTTACGTTAATACTATTATAATCCAAAAACCACTCAATCTGAAGCACATACTCAAACAAAGGACCCGCGTATGCCTCAATTTATGGTTTTACTATAGGTTACAGTAAAATTAATTGAATCGTCCGAGTTAGTTTGTAGATTTTCGCGGCGCGTATATAGAAAATAGGGCTGCTACGCCCGGCGAAAGGGAGAGAAAGTCTGCGTCGAGCCGCGTACCCACGTATATGCACCACGGTCGGGAAAATTCAATGAAAATTGACACCGTATTTTGTGCTAACTGTTTGCCCCCGCACGCTTTTGAAAATTCTGTGCATATATTGGTAATTAGTACGCGGCGGTAACAAAAGCGCGCTTGGCAAGAGAATCAATCATAATATCCAATTAGTCAGTCCCAACAGTAACAATCACTATTGACAGCATGGCAAACGACTAGATTATTGTTTTGTTTCTCGATGTATACGCTTTACCGTGTACGATAATATGGCTCATCTTTCATAACCGTCGATCCCCCTTGCGCTTATGTACTCGTACGTCGGCTCTATTGTTTTACCCACGATATTAATCCTTTCCTGGCGTTTACTTTGATTACACAACAGATACGGTGCTTGTGGGGTGGGAAAAAATCTTCGATGGAATTTTGCATTTCGGGTTTGGTATTTTTTCAGGATGGGGGGGGGAGATTCGAGTGCATGTGCAGATATCTTAGGTCGCAGTGATACGAGAATTGATGTTGTGTTGATTTCAAACGGTCTTAAATTTACGATTGATTAGCCCTATGAATAAAATCTGTGAGCTTTTAGCATTGGATATGCTTTTACGACGACCTGATCCGTGAAAAACGTCATGAAATTTTGTGGAGAAAATCTGTCACGAAATTCCTCGACGATGACTTTCAGACGTTTTGACAGACAACCTTTCAGAAATCACGGTGACTTTTGGATATTTTGTCAAAGATTATACTTTTTGGACTTGAAAAAAATTTCAGAAATCACGCTGACTTTTAGACATTTTGTTAGACAGCTTTTCTGAAATCATGCTGACTTTTCGTTATTTTGTCTGACATTCGACTTTTTGGTGGAGCCCTGCGCGGAGTACTACTCGACGGCGGCGTAGGCCCCAAAAAGACTACCCAACTGGCGGTGGCGCTTCTAATCAGTCTTTTGAACTCGGATGGCGGCGGCTCGTGGCGGCAGAATTCCATTTTTACATGATTTTTACCAAAAAGATAAATTTTTAATAATTTTAAAAGCTATTTTATAAGATTTTGGAGTGGAATTGATGTAAGATTGCGATTCTCTAAAAAATGTAAAGATTCCAAAATTTAAATGACAATTATTTTGCAAAAATATCAAAGTATTGAGCATTCCAGCCGATTTCAGCCGCCGCAGGGCTCTACTTTTTGGACTTTAATTTGTCTGGCAAACTGGCAAACTTTCTGAAATCATGTTGACTTTCAGAAATTTCATCAGAATTTAGGCTTTTTGAAATTGGAAAATTTTAGGGATCGTCCTTTACTTTCCAACATTTTGTGAGACAGACTTTTTTGACTTGAAAAAAATTTCAGAGATCACGTTGACTTTAAGACATTTAGCCAGACATTAGGCGTACTTTTTGGACATCAAAAAATTCTCTGATTTCAAACGATTTTTTGGACTTACAAGGCAGCCTTTTCAACTCGTCACCTCCGATCAAGATGAAATTTGGCTCACTATAAGAGCATATCACCCGAACCTCAGAACCAAATTTTGAGCTACCGAAGTTAATTTTTCGATTTTTGACGAATTTTTGAATTTTTCTAAAATAGCCCGTTCGTATATCAATTTTTTTTAAATATTAAATTTTGAGAAAAATTTCTGAAAATGGTTATAATCCCAAAGTCGTCTTCTCCAGTCGATTCCGACCGTTTTCGAAGCGTTGTGGAGCCTCCATCGTTCCAGAAAACGCTGTAATCAACTTCGATTGCTAAAAATTTAATCCTAGCGTTGGTGTGCTGTTATCAGTCGATTAGCACAGTTGAATTGAAAATCTCAGGTAACGAGTTGATACTTGTAATGTGTATTTTTTACAACTCGAAAATTTTACGCATGAAAAAACATTTCAAAATCGTCAATTTTTCCAGAAAATCACCCAAATTTCGCCTACCCTCCAAAGTTGACCCCCTGACCCCCTCCCTCCCCCGAGTCGATTGTGACCATTTTCAAAGCGAACCGGGGACTCGAGAAAAAGTTGAATTTGTGATTTTTGCCATTTTCAAAAATTTGTCAAAAATCGAAAAATCAACTTCGGCAGCTCAAAATTTGGTTCTGTGGTCTGGGAGACATGCTCTTTCCGTGAGCCAAATTTCATTTTGATCGAAGACGACGAGTCAGCAAGGTTCCTTTGTTAGAAAAACTCAGAAATCACGTTTATTTTTAGATATTTTATCAGACATCATACTTTTTCAACTTTAAAAAATTTCAGAAATTACCTTGGCTTTTAGACTTTTTGTCAGACAGCCTTTCCCCAAATTTTTTCGAAAAATTATCAAGTTTTCAAAAGTCAGATGTTATATTAGACTGGATTAACCAGGCTTTTTGAAGCAGGGAAAATTTCAGAAATTCCAACTTTCAGGACTTGAAAAAAAGTTTATAAGGTGAGCAGCTGATTTTTCGAACTTGGAAAAATGTTAGACTTGTTGAGATCTTAAACCACTTTTTGGACTTGGAAAATTTCCTAGAAATCACTCTGACTTTTAGGCACTTTATTAGACAGAAGTTTAACTGCCTTTTAGGCATTTTGTCAGAGTTTAGAGTTCTTGGAATTGAAAAATTCAAAAGATTTTGAATTTTAGGATTAGGACTTGTAAAAATTTGTATCATTTCAAAATTCGATTTTTAGACATTTTTTCAAACATTATCAGATTTTGTTGAACTTTACATAAAAAGTAGAAGCATATCCCATGTTTTATACTTTCATACGTAGTATGAAAACAGAATCAACCAGGGAGCCCCCCCCCCCTCCCAACAGGGCTTAAAGTATCCAGTTTTCTACGTTTTCTCCCCAGAATTCATCATTTTTCAACAGCAAATCATCTCGTCTTGAATAAAGTGTCATCAAGTCGTAGATTTCATATGAAGATAATTTCTTTCCTAATTTATTTTCATGCGATTGTTATAAATGGAAAATACCATTTTTTTTGGGTATTTTGAGGAAGGGGTCAAATATCTTCAGAAAATAGTTGCAAAATAATGTAATAATTTTACCGATGAAATAGATATGAATCAGAATACCGAAAATCTCGACAAATTACCCCTTGAAAAATCGGAAAAAAGTGTACGTATACAAATCTCGGACGCATTATTTAGTATTATAAAAATAAACTCGGCCCAGTAATAATATTTCTTGTTCGGACATTCGCAGCAGTCGCAGGTAAACACGTGTGTTGGGGATTGCGATAATAACAGTAAGAAAATTGGGAAAAATACGTAGGTATAATGCGAAATGCGAGGGTGGACGATGGT
Source organism: Pseudococcus longispinus (assembly GCA_900064475.1). Lineage (NCBI taxonomy): Eukaryota > Metazoa > Arthropoda > Insecta > Hemiptera > Pseudococcidae > Pseudococcus > Pseudococcus longispinus. The sequence goes on from FIZU01059908.1 coordinate 18,375, forward strand.
GGACAAACGTATAGGAGGAAAAAAAACACGTTAGAAATAAAGGCCAGCGACAAAACGATAATAATCCTTCAGCGATTTGTTGTATAGCCTTATAACATAGAAAAAGATTTGTCTATTTGTGATACGAAATGGACACCTAACCAAGATAAATATCTCGTATTTACCTCCGTGTAATATCTCCGTCGAGCTTTATATTTTCATTATGACGTTATTGTTACAAAGTACCGTGAAAGTTGTATACTATTTACTTTTATGTCAACAAAGCAAGACTTATTTCTAAGCAGTTTTCACCAACAGCTTATTCTTCGTTATGTGCCTTTTCCTTTCATATTTCATCAATTGATTACCGAACGAAGTTTATATACGATATTTTGCGACCGAAATTTTAACTCGAGGGAGGGGGTTCGAGATTGATCTTTTTTTCTCCCTGCTTCGCCCACTTTTATTCTCTATTTCTTTAATGTTTTTAGTAATGTTTCAATTAACTTACTTAAGGTTCTAGTTGGCTCCACGGTTAGGGATTTAAATCGACTGCGACGCGCTTCTGTAAAAATAACGAAATCTTGGTTGGGTTATTTTGAAAATACGAGTACAGTAGGAGGAATCAAGTCTGTAGAAATCAATTTTTTGGAATGTTGGACTCGAGGTTGGATTATTTTGAAATTAGGGTAACTAGATAGGTGTTTAGTTACTTGCAAATCCATCACGCTTCACTAAATTTGATATGAAAGGGTTGAACGAATCTGCCCACAGATTTTTTGAAATATTTAAGAATTTGAAAAAGAATCCATAGATCTTGATTTATTCGAAAATACTTAATTGCTCATGTTTTGCCATAATACTTTATATCTACAGAGGATGAATTCAGACTTGATTTTGAAACACGATTATCGCGATACTTGGTTTTTCAATTGAGGTGATGACTCGACATAAAATAAATTCCAGGCTTGAGAATTGAATTTCCTGGCAAGTACGTAAGCCAATATGATGTATTTTTGTACAAAATATCTGATAAATTTTCTTTTGAAAAGAATTGAGAAATTTTTTTAATCTTTTGATTTCATCTTTGACAAGAAAAAAATTTTGAGATGAGAACGAGATTTAATTTTCAAAATCATGCTTAATTGCTAATGGCTTGCGATGCTAAAAACAATTATATTCATCCACAAAATGCAGCAAATATTCAAAATTTCCTTTAATTTGGATTTTATTGGTATTAGTTTGATCAAAAAATTCAAAATTGAATGCATATTAATAGAAATGAGTTATCAAGAACTTTGAAAAAAATAATTTTAAAAATAATTTGCAAATACGCATCTATCAGAATTATTACGTATTAATTTTCAGGCATATTTTCAAGAAAAAATTTCACTCAGTTTAATACTAATAATTTTGAAAAAAATTTAAAATGCACTCTTATCTAAAAATTACTAAATCGATTCTAAGCTATACTTGAAAATTATTTTTTGATTCATTTTCTTCAATTTTTTCATCTTTGAAATTTTCTTCTCCGTAAATTTAAAAAATACATAATATTTTGGTGCACTAGAAAGTATTGACGAGATTCTAAACTTATTTATATTTATTTTGATAGTACTCACGTAATTGATAAATAAATTTTAAAAAGTTCATGGGAAAAAATAAAAAAGATACAAATTATAATATTCTAATTTTTATTTCAAATTTTAATCATTTAATTTGATACTTTCTAAATTGAAAAAAAATTGTTGTAAAACCTTGAGCGCAAAATTTATTACCAATTGAAAATTGTAAAAAAAACAGAAAAAAAAGAAAAAAAAAGTGGACCGTTGACCAAGCGAAAAATTATACGAAAATAATGCAAAAACTCACCTGCAGAATACGGAGAAACACGTGGCGTCTTGAAAGAATTCCTACCAATTATGTTCGCGTGCTCGTATTAAGTTTTCGAAAAAAAAAGCGCTACTCTCCCGTTCGAATTTGAAAACGATACTAAACAGCATCACAGACTAGTAATCGAGACGTTTGACTTGGCGTTTCGAAAAGCCTCTTTTTGAAGCAAAAGGCGGAGACGCGCAGACGCTTTTCCGACGCTTGCCGCCCTTTTCATAGACTTTTGCTATTTTTTCACCTACTTTCTTATCATCTAAAAGTTCGTTGGGTCATGTGTCAAATATAAACATTTTTCAAGTCTTACGATTGGTTATCTTGGAATTTACCTCGGCTGCCTGCGAATAATTTTCGTCGCAAAATCCGCTTAAATTTTCAACAATGTATAGTTATCGTACGACGTATTGGTAATTTGTTTTCTGATGCTGTGGTCGATTGGGAAAATGGTAAAGTATTGTGAATTGTGGTTATACGTGGGGAAAGTGATCTGTCCCAATTTTTTGTCATCTTTATAAGTATTTTCTTTTTCATGCGGTCGATTGATGGTAATGCCATTTCGCGCAGAAGAGGTACGAATGGCTGCGGTTGGGAGCAGGCATAAGTCTGGCAGATAGGATAGGCTTCTGCCGCATCAGAGTTGGGATGTAGTTCAAGGACGCGTATTTTGTCGTGAAATAGGAATCAACGAGTTCGTTGATTATTACCAGGTTTCCCAGTGTATCAATTGAACGGGAATGGTGTATTTCATCTTCGCAGTCTTAACCAAAATTTGTAGGGCATCCCTGATCGTGTCGTTTGGGAATTTAGGAATGAGAATGCTTTTGGAGGCGACTAGCACCAATGGCCTTCAAATTATTCATTTCTTTTGCGAGTCATATTTTAGGAATTCTGTCAATTCCAGTTCTAATCCATTCTGCGAGCCAGTCGCCAGTGGTGAAGCAGAAAAATAATAACACGACACGAACTTTGCACAAATCGTTTATTAGACTAATCTACTTCGAATAATTACATGGCAGCAACTGAAAATCTATTTTCTTATACTTCCGAACATCTTCTCAACTAACCATACAATCCACCCTTGTTCTTTCAGGGGTGATTTTTATGTTTAAGCGACCAATCTCCTAAATATTCCGTCAACTGGTTCCGATCAATAGAAACTCTTTATTCATACAGCGTAATTTACTGAAATTACGCCGTATTTTTCTATTTATATGCAGAGGAGTCCTTCATTCATTCTTTAGATCACTGTGTGGCATTGTTCAACACTTCGGTTTGTACTTCTGGATCTTGGTACAGTTCACATTTGGGCTTCCCCCTATCTTGCGGACCATGATCAAAATCTCCAATTTTGCCAAATAATTTTTCAAATGTGTTTCTCATGCCCTGAGTGATTGTTGTTTCAACAAATTCCACAGCTCTTACAGCTCTTTCAACATTTTAGATTGCCGTATTGTGTAATGCCTTGGCAATTTTACCAAAACCATCATAAGTGCTCTCAATATATTGTTTCATCACTTCTCCTATTTTCTCTAATTTACTACCTACGGTTCCAGTGTTCATTAGTATTTTGATATAATCAAAAAAGGCATGTACCCTACTATGCCTTCGATTTTATTCCTCATAAAATCATAATAATCATGGAGACTTTCACATTTTTCACAGTAAAGGTCAAATTTCTCCTTTAATTTCTTTTCGAATATGATTATCATTGTGCTCAAATTTCCTAAGGTGGAGTCTTGTTTGTTAATTCTCTTGAAATTGCATTGAACTCTTCAGGGTCATTCAAATTTTGATATAACGATAATACGTTGTCAAGTGCAACATATAAACCAACAAGACCATACTTTCTCGCATAATTCATTATCCCAATTTTTCTAACCGCTGGTATAGGTTTCTTAATAGTTCGTAGGGACCGGAGGCCCTGTTTGGCTCAACCTTGCGTAGGTTTCTTGGATTTGGTCTGCTGCTGTATGCATAAAGTTCGCAAATATTTTTTTGCTTTATTGGTGAAATTCGTGAGCTTTGAAAGAGTTGATTCTTGAATCGGCCTAAAAATCTCTGAAATTGTCCATGTCAAAAGTTGAGCCAAGTCAGATTGATCAAATATAATTTGTGTCCAACACAAAGTCTCAAAGTCAGCATGATTTCTAAATTTTTTTCCCAATTCCAAGAAGTTGTTTAAACACTCTCAAAAAAAAGTCACCGTCATTTCCGTACTACCCACGAAACTATAGAACATAGGATATGCTTTTGCTGATTGAAAATTTTTTTCACTCCAAAAAAAGTCTCACAAATATTTCTCAAAGTCAGTGGAAATATAATAATTTTTCA
>FIZU01059919.1:0-20635 GCA_900064475.1 Pseudococcus longispinus
CGTTAGAATTATAATCTTCACCACTTCCCCCCCCCCCCCCTGCAGTCGTTTTTTGGGTCAGAGGTTGAGGTAAACCACCTTAGACTTTTTTTTCAGAAAGTTGCTGAGTGGATTTGAAAAAAAGTTGTGGGATAGTGTGAAAAGACCATGGACAAAATTTTGATCCCCGGGCTTGAACCATTCACCTTGCAAATGAGGTTCAAAATTTTCAAATTTAAAAAAAAATCGTTTTTTTTTTTGTTTTTTGATGGTAATTAGTCATATTGTATCCGTTTAAGAGTAACAAAATATTTTAGCAATTTTTCAAACTATTTCTGATGTCTTACCTACTTCACTTTGAAATATGGCCAAAATCGTCGTTTTATATTTTAAGTTATTCTGCGATTTTTTGGAAATCCTGCACTTAAGGTAATAAAATTTTATATAAAATTTAGGGTTTAATTTTCACCTCAGATGAACTTGAAATTACCCCTAGACCTCTTTCCTCTTTTCTAGGGGGTTTCAAATTGCCTTACAATTTCGTCAAATTACGAATTAAACATCAATTTGAGAAGCCCTAGAAAAGGAGAAATGAGTTCTGCAGTTAATTTCAAGTTCATCTGTGGTGAAAATCGAATCCCAAATTTCATGTCAAATTATAATTTGTACAGGATACCTATCCAAAATCGCAGAATAACTTTAGAATACGATCATTTTGGTCATATTTCAAAATGGTGTAAGACCTCTGAAATAGTTGAAAAAATTGCTAAAATGTCTTTACCCTTAAACGGATACAATATGACTAATTATCACCAAAAAACAAAAAAAATCAATTTTTTTCAGTTTTTTGAAAATTTGAAAATTTTGAACCTCATTTGTAGGATGAAAGGTTCAAGTCTGGGACCCAAAAATTTTTCCATGATATTTTGACACCACCCCACAACTTTTTTTCGAATCAACTCTCCAACTTTCCAAAAAAAAGTCAAAGATGATCCACCCTAGTACCTAATAAAGCAGAAAAAACGTTTTCTTGAGATTTAACTTCTATTACCGAGGATTCAAAAAATTTATCTGATGAATTGCCCTCATCTCAAGGACACTCGTCAAACCATCAGAATCATCAGATTGCCTTTTGCAACCTTTGAGTAATTTTAATCAAATAAAGATACAATTAGGGATAAATCTGAGAAAGAAAAGTTGACGATGCTGAATAATATCTCACTTCGATAAGTTTTCAAAAGAAAACGTGAACTTTGCACTGTTAAATATTACACCCAATGCTGCACACCGACTAAATTCCACCGCGGCCGGCTTGCATCGGAGATAAATTTCGAATCGAATTACTTCTTTCTTGGAAAAATCATATAATGTTCGGTGCAGCTATAAGAAAATACTAAAACAATGTTAAATCACGTATAGCAGCGGTACTATAACGACTGGTATACGGTTAAAAACCTTATTACTTGGTAGACAGACACAATAACGGCTTCTAATTTGTAAATCACGATGAAGGTAGTGTTTTGGCGAAAGAAAACCGCCGGTTCGCGTTGATTTTACGATACCTAACCTAATACCAATCTCTTTACTCTGTTGCAGGTTGCACACAGTCGCAGTCGAGGGGAGCCACAAGACTGTAATATTGAGCTAAACGTTATAATAGTATAATCTCGTCTCGATGACAATAACTACGTATTATAAACTGTCATTTTTATTATTAGTGCTAAAAAACATTCGACCAGTGAGAAGTCCACACTGAAGAGATATTGTTGCGATACATCACATTACACCATATTTAAAAAAAAAACTCCACAGGATGAAAAAAACCGGTGTAGATATTAAAAAATACATATACAAAATTGACTCGGGCACATTGCGGACTTTTTCCTTCGCTTTTTATAATACACAAAGCAGACAATGTTGAGGTATTAGCCGGTGTATCCAGATGTCCGTGACTTCGCCGACTCGCCGCTAACGATTTATAGATAATTAAACGGGCTCCGAACAATATCGTAATTTTCGATATTTTACGAGGACGTTTACGATCGAGCGAAACGATGCCTACATAATACATTATTATATATACGCGGAGATGGTTTTTTGCGCGGTTTTTCCTCTTCCCACTTTTCCTCCTATCCAATCATCGATTCTAAGCTAATGGAAAAACGTACTGCACTGTCTATTTCAACTTGTGTAATTACATTAAACGGATAAAAATTACGCGCGCGCCGCTTCGAAAAAGTAATTTTGGTAAAGGCGTGTACCTGTTAGAATAAAACGTATACGGATCGACTATTGGGCCAATTTAAAATGAACTTTTTTTACGAGGTCGATTTTTCGTACCGTGTTCTTTCGTTTAAATGCCATGTTCTAACGTATAATAATAAAAGACTCGTATAATATTTAATTTTCAAACGTGTCATCGATTAATTGCATCAATATAACGTGTAATTTGGCGAGTAGTCGTTGTGGCTCGATTTCCATCAATTTACAATAGACTACAGTGCCAGCATATTTGGGCATTTTTGAAGAATTTGAATTTTTGGCCAATAAGAGTGGATGACGTATTTCATCCAATATGATACACCCCTTTAGTAGGTACTTCAAACCTTTCAGTTGAAATTATTTTATGATTATTCACTTTTGAATTCGGTGTATTTTCAATTTCATTGATGAAGAAATATGAAGTGATTATTTAAATCAGTTCACTTAATCCTTTCATCGCCATTTCTCACGTCATTTACATCAAAACGTTGGAAATTACATCAATCAATCATACTTTTGATGGTGAACATGGTATCCAACAAATTCTAATTTAGATTATACAGAAAATGTTTGATTTATCCCCCCCTTCCAGTTGAATATCACCTAAATATCTTCCATTCTTCATATACTCACTCACCTGTGCGTGCACGAAGTAAGCCCTATCCTCGTACACCATGCAACAAAGTGGCGCGTTATAAAAATGTACTGACAGCGTGTATCTCATTATCGCTTATGCTTAAATTTTGGCTTTATTCCAGCTCTTCTTTCCATGAAGCGATCATTAATAATGTTCGCGCAGATATATAGGCAGTGGTGGCCAAATATTGTACGTAGTTGATGGGGGTATATAATATGAATCTGTGCGGTTGGTAGATTTGATTAAATTTAAAGTTGGTTTAAGGTAGAAGAGGTGTCATTTTTGGCTTAAAAATCTTTCTTTTTTTTTTTAAATGAGTGCATTATATTGGTCACAGAAGTTGTGCATTTTGCATTTATCATTTTATTGCCAATTGATCTCCAACCTTGATGATTACATAGCAAATATAAAAAGTGTACCTGGATCAATTTTGAAGTAAACTGAAATAAAAGGGACAAGGCAGGCGTGGTTTCAGGATTTCTCTGAAGTTGGCTTGACCGAGGGAGAGTCAAAAAATTCAAATTTTGACTCTAGATAAGATTCAACTTTTCCACTCAAAATGCAAATTTTTCCAAATTTTCTACGAAAAGAGGTCGACACTTTCATAAGTTTTTCCATTCAACCTTAATGCATTATGGTTATTACATAATTTTTCATTAAAATACTTTTTTTTGGCCCTGGAGAGGATTCTACCTCCAAAATCACTCCCTCATAAAAACGATCTTTGTATGGTTACATTTGAAATACTATAAATCAATGAAATCTTCAAAGGGAAAACATTACAGAAGCTGAAGAACAAACATTTTCAATTGTAAACTTCAATTTCATCCCTTGTAATACAAGGTGACCCATTTATAGAGTTGATGGTTTTGAAAATGGAAAAAAACACTTTGACTTCAAAAATCCCGAAAAGTAAGCCCCCTAAAGCAAAAATAGTAGCTTAATGGAGCAGGAGAATTTCAAGCTCAACAATTTTCATTCATTGCATTTTTTTCGTAGCACCCTTAGTTTGACCAGAAAATTCATGTTTATGGGAAACTTACAACGTGTAATTTTTTTTTCAAAATCATCTACTTTATAAATTTTTCATAAACAAAGATTTTCTGGCCAAACTAAGGGTGCTACGAAAAAAATTAAGGGATGAAAATTGTAAAGCTTGAAATTTTCTTCCTACTGACAACTTTCAGATTTTTTTTTCTAGAGTGATTAGTTTTCTAGATTTCTACACTCGAAGTGTTTTTTTTCCAATTTTTAAAATCACTGGCCTATAAATGGGTCGCTCTGAATTATCTTTTTTCAATTTTTCTAAAAACAGATAAGTAATAATGATCTTTTTTGCAAATTTTTCAACTTGAAATTAATTTTTCAAATTGAAAATAAGTAAATTAGATAACTAAATTCTTTGCTGGCTAATGTTGGACCCCCCCCCCCCCCCCAACAACTTGTATACTTAATTCGTTTGATTCACAGGTCAAATGAATATTTCAACCTTTCTGAAACTGATTCAGAAGTTTCCAACCAGTTTACAATGGGGTTTCAAAAATTACTACATGCAAAATGCTCAAAAAAACTGTAACAAGCAATCACAACCCATTTCATTTTTGTTTGATAGCACTTATTTTGTCTAACTAGAGTATCATAAAGAAACTGTCAACTGTTTCTCAAGGTGAATGGGCGGGGGAGGGGGGGGGGTGAACACAAGAAAACAAATTCGGAAACCAGTTCAATGTGGATGCCCAAATCCTGAGAAAGTGAAGATGAAAAGAATTGCTACGAAAGAAACTCGAAGGGCATTAAAATTACGTCATTTTTGCTTTCACATATAATTTTTCTCGATACACTGCAAACTAAAACTAATAAGAGATAGAAATACCCTTCAATATGTATTCCACTTCACAACAAAATAGAAAAAAAACTTGTAGAACAAAAATTGATCAAATTTTAACGCTGCATAACTTTTATCTGAAACTTTTTTTTCATATATCTGTAGTTTTTTGGTAATTATTGAGCATTGATTGGCAATGATTGTGGTACGAATAATCAAACCGGTTTCAAAGGGCTATTTTTTCCTCAAAAGGTTCATTTGAAACACATTAGTCCATAACTGCTCACAATATGCACTACTCAGGTAGGTAATAGGTATACATCAAAAGAACAACAATATTGTACTTCGTACCCCCATTTGTATTATTTGGAAAAATGCTGCATTGTGATATTCGAAGCACCCTGTGGACATATCAATCATCAAATAACAGATCACGACGAGTTAGAATAACATCACAGAAATCGTATAGGAATTGCGAATCGAATGACTCATCACATCAGAACTATAAAATCACACAATATTCCTCCAATCATTCGGTATCAATTAATCGGAAAGATTTGCACAATACGAAACCAACATATTTACAATACGATTCTTCAAACACTGGGTACGCTACACGTTAATTAAATACGTAAAAAATAAGTGCGTAGCGACCAATTCATTAATGCGAAGTGAATAAGGAGACGGAAACGAAAGAAGGGACATGAGTCACGTTTAATTCGTAGACAAATAATGATGCATTTATTAAACTCGCCAAATACGTTAATCTCGAAAGAATTTCAGCGGATTGTTTACGCTCGCGAACGGAGAGCTCGCGGCAACAGAGAAGATGACAAAGTCTCATACTCGTACATAGTTAATCTACGGTTCTTAAAAATGTACTTGAAAATGTCGCGATGTTTTCGCGCAGATCTACGAATAAATATTGCTGGGGAATTTTCTCGACATTCATTGGAAGACACTTTATGAGATAGAACCGGATACCGCCACCGCCACCATGTACGAAGTTGATGCTGCAGCGTGTCAACGATCAGAATAAAATTTTTAGTACCCATCAAAAAAACACATTATCGCCATCGCGGGTGAATCAAAAAACCAGTAAAGAAAAAAAAACACGTGTAATAAAAATAACTCGATTATGTCACTTACACGATGTTCGCAGAGGGGGAAAGGGACATCGGTATCTGAGAGTATGTGGTGTGAGGAGGAAAAAAAAACTATCAAAGCCAGGGGTAGATGACGAACATTAAAAAACACTTCCCAAATGATTAAATATCCACGTGGCTTACTCTACCTCCCACGTTTTGGCCCGGCTTACATTATTTTTATAATGTAATACTGTGCTGTCTTCGAATTATGTAGAATTTACCTTAATATCAGATCTAAATGAGTCTTAAAAACGAATACGTCGCCCTCCTCGTACTCTTTTCAGTATAACTAAGTATTTTGTAAGTTATAATGATCTCTCTGTGTACGTATGTTTATTAATAGGATTCTTTGTACAATGCCCCGGGTAAAAAATCACTTTTTTTCCTCTCTTTTCAAACTCGCCAATGTTTATTTTCACCTCGTCTCTATTGTAAATATTCACGGCGAGTATACGCGAATTAAAAGGTGTACAGTGTGTCGCGAAAATTTCACTTATCACACCCCAAGTCAAAGGTGGCCATTGGCCAATATTTTATTAGATACCAGTTTCAATACAAAGTTCAAAATTCCAATCACTTTTAATCCAAATTTTCCCCCTCCAACCGTCTTCCTCCCTTATGTTACGATCTTACGTCAAGACTGAGAACGCAGCAATTTAGCGAGTAAAATATGCATTTTTCAGAACACGCTGTACACGTAGTTTACCGACAGCGTAAAATTGTCAATTTGGCTTGATTACAATTTAAAAATGAGCACAGGTGAAATTATGCCGCGCACTGTCATCACCGCGTTAGATTGGCAAAATACAAAATAAGATTCCTTAAGGTTAATGGTCGTGAGCATTTGATAAATCTTTTTTAATTTTAATTTATTAAAAACAAAGCGTGCATTTTTAAATCTATTTTTTTCCATTTGCACGTTCGTAAGTTTTTCGCCGCATTTAAACCGATGCTGGCTGTGAATCGACGAGATTTTTAATGTTTCGTGCATTTTTTTGCCGTGTTCTTTATCGCCTAGAAATGTAATTTCTTCCGCGTTAATGTGCAGTTTTTTTAGAAATAGTGTGCGATATTGCCATTTTTTTTCGCGAATGTAGCTGACGAAGAAATGAAGATTGAATTAGCACGAGTTTAGGGAGGGATGGAGAATTTCATTGAAGTTCTAAGGTATGAAATAATCATACTTTCTTGTCGAAAAAATTCATAAAAACCTTCAGAATTAAGAATTTCTTCATTTGTGCTCATAAATAGGATAAAAATTGATCAAAATAATCAAATAACTGTTATTTCTTCATTCTGGAGAATTTTTCAACATAATTTTCCAAAATGATCCGTAGAAAAATATAGTATTTTTTGTCTAAACAAATATCAACTTCTTTTTAAGAAAGGTCATTTGGCAACACTGTTTGAGTGTATCATTAAAAAATCCATAAAATAATTTCCCATCAATTCCCATATTATGCTACGAACCCATATCCATAACACTTGGGAAAAAATCTGAAAAACTTTTACTTACCCCTTCCCTTTCCTGAACTTCTCTAATAAGATCCTAAAAAAATAGAAAAAATATCTCGATTAAAAAAAAGAGAAAAATCGAGAAAACCCCTTTTCATCCATTAGGTAATTATAATAGAGAACACACAAACCCGGAAAAAACCACCAATCCAAAATATCTACCCCGAAAAGACACACATTTTATCCAAAAACACACACACATAGATAACTAAACATTGTAAAACAGTGATGGCAAGTTAGCTGACAGTCAGTATGGCGCCGAGTGGCGCCTTACGCATTGGTCGATGTGCTTGCCAAAGCATTTAACATTATATTTGTGTATGTTATTGCATCAACATGCTGTCTCGATATGTTACGTAGGTAGGGTACCACTTGATACGATTATTATTTTTGTTAAATTTTATGATGACAAAGTACCGCAAGTAATAATGTAGGTAAAGCGTGAAATAATTATTGATAAATATACTTCAATTTTGTTGTATCGGAGTTTTTCAAAGCTCAGTCTATAATAATCCTTATTCAAATATAATCGAAAGTAAGTACATAGGTATTCGATATGATGAAATGAATAAAGCATTCACGTGGTGTTTTTTTTCGAATCAAAACTATCTACTTCCATTTTCCTTTGTGAGATTTACTACAAATCGAAAAAAAATGGCACTTCACTATATTCACCCTTGAAAAAGAAAAATTCGATAAAATGATTGCAAAAATGAGATTTTTTTACAAACTGGCGTATGGTCAAATTGGACAGCTATTTGATACATTCCTGTTCGAAAAATGCACCGAATGAAAATTTTTTCTTCGAAAATACTAATTAAATAATGAACGAAGTGGAATTTGAGAAAATTTTATCCCTTCCTTCGGACAAAATATATCATTTTCCAAAAATTGTTGTTGAAAGTCTGAAAAATTATGAAAACTGATGTCTTGCATAAATCTCAAATTCGAATCGAAAATCCTCTTATAATTTTTTCATTTGGTTTTTTGTTCTATTCGACTTCAGTTTACGGGCAATGCAATGAAAAATGAAATTTTTCAAATTTCATTCGTCAGATTGCTCTTGGGCACGAAAAGTTTACTATTTTCTCCTACTCCACCTTCTCTAAACAATCAATAATTTATTCACATTGGTTGTCATTTCAAGTAAAAAATCCCCATTTTTCAATTCAGTACATTTTCACAGTTTTGGAATGTTCAGTGAAAAATTCGCAGTAAAAAATTTGATACGGAGCGTATTTTAATTGACTGTTGGAAAATCATGAAGAAAGATCAAAATTAAAATGAACAAATTAGAAAATTTGGACAGTTCTGAACAGTTAATTGGACAGTAGAAAAAATAAAAATAAGTATGACACAAAATTGAAACTAAAGTCAGAACTGTCATGAATTGGGGGGGGGGCAGTTCTGAGTTTACGCCACTAAAGTTTTGAAGTTTGTAACTCAGGTGAGAGATCCCTTTACCCATTATTTACCCAAATGAAAAAATCACATTCTAATGCCAGAGAATTATCAAAAGTGATGAGTTGATGACCCTTTTTAGGAAAATACTCATTTTGAGCCAAAAAAATCCCGTTTTAGTCAGAAATTTTTGAAGCTCCCCTCCCCCCTTCAATTTACAGATATTTGAACATTTCCTATAAAAACTTTAGAATACGCTGTGTTGAAATATTTATTCAATTTATCACAATAATTTATAATTTGAGTTCAGAAATTGACTCAAATTCTAATACTCTTAGGTATAAATAGGTATTCAAAAGAATAATACTTAATAAAACACCTTCAAGAACAAAATGTTCACTTCATTACTCTTCTATTTATGGTACCATCATTGAATCACTATAATACATATCGAGGACAACTGACAAGTTTCCCGAAAAAAAATCTAAAAATAACCCCAACCGTTTAATTACCATCTATTAAAATAATTACCGTGAACATTTCGAATTAGATACGTCGAGATAGATAATCAAGGCGTAAACTTGACGTTTCCAATTCCAATATCACCAAAATATATCTACGAATATTTCATTAAGGAAACCTCCAATTGGTAGGTATTCTGGGTATAAAATAAGCACAGTACGAAACGCAAATCATTTTATACCGTCATTACTTACCCTCAATGAAAATCAATTTAAATTAGAAAAAATCTCAACTCGTACGAAGCAAATAAGCTAACCACCAACAATAAAGGCAATAATAGATATCGAATTAGTACACAGAGCACATACACGATAAATAGATAAATATCTACATATAAATGCACTACGTACTATCATATCAGGTAAACATTTCCATCCACAGAAGCACAAAACTTATTCGTATAATGTCAGTTCTAAGAATCCATTAATTAAGATTTCCAACTCCAGGGTTAAAAATCAAAAATATTCAAAATGACCCACCTATCAATATCGTCTTGCTAAGTTGATTCGCTTCACATACACAATACCCCCGTAGACAATACCTTTTAAACATGCGACCACTGACCACGCTGCAGTAGGAATTTTCCCTCTTTCTCCTTTCTTTCATACAAATATTTGCATCCTGTATTTCTTTACTTTTAACAAAATAATGCAGCTACCCTGCATCTAACGGTACATTGATAAATTACTGTCGCGTCCATGCATCGGGTACCTACCCCTGTGCATCTTTTTTTTACGGATATTGCGATCGTAGGCTGGTTTGGATACGTGAACGACCACCGTATGCGAGAAAATAATATAACATAGGTACCAGGATTCCTAGAAATTGAGATTATTCCGGCGACATTGATACGATGATTAATGAAATAATGGTGTTTTTTTGCTCGACTAGTTTTAATAGATTTATCCGGGACAATCGTCGACGTCAATCGTCAACACGATAGGTAGACGAGTTGTGTGGCGAATATCTAAAATGTCTGTAGCTATCTATATGATACTTTAATTACCTTCAAACCATCGATTTATACCTCTGGGAAATGTTCACGAATGCAGGTGTTATATTGGGGAGGAAATATTCTATACTAAAATCGCATTTAAAACTGGTTCTGATGTATATTGATAGATAATGCAGTTAATTATGCATATATACAAATTAGCAGTTCTATTATTCCAATTTTATACGAGCAGAATCTCTAAAAACATGTAGATCGTAGGTACACGTATTATTTAAATATCCGAGGAAAATTTTCAAACCATAAAAACCTTTTAGAAAATTTTTCAATCGTAATCAAGTATGCTATACGATGAAGCGAGGCTATAGAGGGAACTTCGTTCGCAGGAACTAAAATACATAAAATAAAAACTTTACACTTTCATTTGATAATACCCTTTTACATAGCTGCCAATTGCAAAATATAACACCTGATGGAAAAAAATTGATAGCGACTTATAATATTGTAAAATAACCTTCAATAAGGCAAAGAGCGATAAAACACCTTCCAACGTCAATTGATAATTGTAATTTATCTATTTCGCTTCATAAATGTATAACTTACATTTACGTAGTTCCACCGTATTCACGTACGACAATTTTTTTACAGGTCATGCGAAGAAAGTATTTGGTTTTCCAATTCGTTGGTATAAAAATTTACTAGCTTATGTAGAACGAAAGGGAATACGAAAGACTAGACCAGAACGTAACACGATGAATTAAATAAACGTTTTCCGATGACTTGACCATACGTACACTATTATTATGTTGGTGGGTTGTGAATCTAAGGATATGTTTACTTTGGGTGGTATTTTGATCTTTATTTTGCCCTTTTTTTTTCAATGAAACTTTAATTCGAAATAATATGGGGCAAATGAGACGATAATTTTAATAAAAAATTGGCTTAGAATGAAATCAAAACATTAAATCATACGAGTATTTTTCAACGCCGTAGTAAATTTCATATCATTTTACACCCTTGAACTTTCAATTACATAATGCTGAAAAAAATAGAATTCCCAAAATTCAATTCATGAAAAAAAACATGTTCTGAAATGATCCAAAAATGTTGTTCCAGGACACAACACTTTCCTGAATTTATTATTCTGAAATTTGTTTTTTCCGAATGCTAATTTCCTGAATGATTTCTTCACGAATTTATTTTCCCGAATGTTTTATATCCCGAAAAAGTGGAAAGTTTTTAGTGTGAATTAAATTTAAGTAATTGATGTGGGGGGGGGGGCAACAGAGAGGCAAAGAGTTTTTGACAAGCTTTTTTTCTCCACAAAGAGCTGATATTTATAAAGTACTGCAAAATTGACAATGAACCCTCTTTCAGTCTTCTTTATTCCCACTATAATAATTAATTTTTCTAGTATTTTCAGGAGTTGTATCATTTATCAATATTCACCTCCAATGGCTTGAATAAAGCTCCGGTGGGAAGGGGGGGTCAAGATTTAGATTATTATAGATAAGTAGGTACGTTTGATTCAGACTGCATCATGTATTCGGAAAAATGAACTCGAGAAGTTATATTTGGGAAAATGGATTCGTGAAATGAAAAAAAATCATTCGAGAAAGTGTCCCGGAATCTCAAAAACTGTTTTGTAAGAGTAAAATTGGAGTTGAGGTACAATTTTTCCATTTTTCCGAGAGATTTGATCAAATAGTGAGAGTGAACTCGTTGAAACGAGTGGGAGGACTCAAAAGCGAGTGTTCTTGAAAGAAGTCAGAGTTGTATTCGGAGTACTAAACATTTCAATATCTATTCTTCACCTCACTCAATTTTTTATTCACATGTTTCACAAAAATTTATCGATTTTTTTACATCTTCACAAATTTTTGTATTTTTCAAAACAATTTTCAAAATACTTTTGCGACAATAGGTACATACCTATTTTAAAAAATTTTCTTATGCTCACACCCATATTCAGTGGCGTAGCTAGGGATGGTTCAAGTTTGATTTGGAAGAAGGAGGATGGTTTTAAAATATAATTTTTATCCAACGGAAGACACCAGAAGAAAAAAATTACTGCCCAAGTGAAGCGATGGCAAAATTTTTCTTAAAATCGAATGTTTAAAAAAAGGAAAATATATGTAGTTCAAAAATTGTGTTTTTATCAAATTTAAAGGAAAAGCTCATACTTTTTCACACCAATGGGAGATGGGGTTGAATCCATAAAACTCTTGAATAGCTACACCATATGCTTATATTGGACAATTTTTCATTTTTTCCTAATCAAATTGATACGTTCTCACAAAATTTCAATGATGAGGAAAAAGTCGAATAAACTTGGTTTTTGAAAAAAAAAACTCAACGAGTGGAGCTGAAGACTTGGAGTTATCACTGTTATCGATGTTAAGGGGATGGAAAGAAGAATTAGTGACAAGAATGAAGTGGAGGTCGATGAAAAGTATTGAGACTGAACTGAAGAGCACTACCACTGCAATATTTCGACCACTAGGTATACCCCTGGCAACACTAGCAAAAAATATAAATTTCTTTAATCTTTATTCATCTGATCTGTTGAAAATTTCTACTTGAAAGAATGATTTTTCGAGCTCGAAAGAGTTTGATCTCAAAAAATTGGAATTTATTACACAGAAAGAAAGAATTCACCACTTCTTCTTCTTCTTCTTCTTCTTCTAGACATATTTAAATTAAAGAACTGGAGCGTTTGAGTAAAAACGAAGGCAAAAATTTGAAAAAAATGTGGTAGTCAACGCAACGAAGTCAAATTTTTCAGATTATTTTTCATTAAAATCATAAATTAAAAAAGAAATATTAGATCAGATCAAACAAATCACAATTTTTTTTTTACTAGAACGACTATAAGTCACTCAAAAATACTTTGATCATTCATATTCCAAAAAAGAAAAAGAAATGTACGAATTTTCATGAAGGTCAGAAACAACGCTTATTTTATAGAAATACACGATTTATTGAAGTTTCTTGACAAATGAGTCCTATATCATTTTTCATATTTAGCATATTTATATTTTAGTTTGAATTCGGTCTAAAATGCATATTTTGGCATATTTGAACATGTTTCCGTTTTTCCTGTATATTTTAGAAATGTTGTCAAAATTAGTTGATTTCTAGCTCTGTAGGTACTTTTGGTGTAGTGTAACTAAAATTGCAGAACTGAAAAAAATGATATCCATAAAAAAAAGAGAATTTAATAAGAAACTGTTTTCTGATTATCTACTGATAGTCAATTTTATTTCATCTTTTCATTGCCTATACTTTTCTGCTAAAGGCAAATCTACATTCATATTACATAATTTGAGCTAAAAAAATGTAAACTTCAGCATAGGTATTTTGAGTATCGAAAATGTATATTTTAAGATTTTAATTACGTAAAATGCCTAGCCTCACTCATATATAACCGTAACTCATCAATAAAGTAAACAAGATCAAAAGACCAAATCAGAACCCCAAACCAAAAACCCTGAAAGATTTCAACCTTTGAACTCATTTTACATAACCACCTTTACAAAAAGATAAAAAATTACTTACAAAAATAAAACAATAAAACCCCAATAAGCAGATAATGCCATAAAAAAGACGAGCTTGTTCTACCAAAACCAATCGCCGAAATAAAAGTAAAAAGCACACTGTAAAAAAAAACCAACACGACGTTAACACTCGATAAGTAAGTATTGTATAGGCTATGACATCGAATAACACACGTCAAGAAACCCCTAAACCTGGTGTTAAAATTTGCTTATATCAAGTGCAACGTGTTATGTGCAATTCACAACATCTTCACGTAGAATTTTTTTTGACAATCGAGGGAAAATTATTACCACACAAATGAAAAGCGAATTTACAACCAATATCACGCTGGTTTACGACTACAAGTATGCACACTGTTGCATTATTGTTATCATATAGGCATTAAATCGTTTTTTCACCACGAAGCAAGTAGGTAGGTTGTGCGATAAAATGTTGAAAAACTTTGTTTGTATAAAACTGACTGCAGGGTACTAATATTAGGGTATATTTTAATTTGGGCCTGCTCCAGATTCATCGCGGAGACGATTCTAAAAGCATAATTTAAACGACATTCTTATAATTAAATATCTTCTATTCCTTTCGACGAAAACTTTTTTTTTCTCAACGCGAATTCTGTGAGGTTTCTTTGTACATAGGTAGGTATAGTTTATCAAATGTCATCTTATAAACCTGTACCCTATTGTGTTGAATTAGCGATCGTATGGGTATTGTGGTCACTAGACAATAAAACGGTATGTCGACTGACCGTTGGTCGATGAGTCAGCTGGGGTAGGCTATTAAAAAATTCGCAGGGTGTATTTTGTAGTATATCCATGTATTTGTAGCACTTTCTCTTTATCGATGTTGCCAAATTATAAACCCATTCTTTTGGACATGCCCGAGACCGAGACGACGAAGGGTTTGTTATTTGTATTCTTTTTATTGACAACGGAACAAGATTTTGATATTTTCACTGGACTGGTATCTTTTTACTCTGATGGGCAAAAAATTGCATAGAATTGTTCGAGATCAATTAATCTTTGTCATTTTTGTAAGGGGTTTCCAAAATTCATGCATATTGCATATTTCTCCTCCTGGGAGTTATCTCAAGACGTCAAATGATTGACTATACTGATAACGTATCTACCTACTACAGAAGTCAGAGTAATGATTTTAGGAAAAAAATAATCGCATGGAATTGATCAATTGAAATGAAAACCAAATCAAATACCTATTACCTTTCATTGAGCCCTGATTTAATTTATAACTAGCAAGGTATTTAAATTTCGATACAATATTTTAAAAGAAATGAGAATAAACTGGGTATTACATTAATTACTTTAGGTACCTATATATTATTTTTATACTTAATATTAGTAGATAATGAAGATGATAATTGAAAATAATGCCACTCCTCGTATTTGCCTAAGTTATTTGTTCAAAAGTAAAAAATACTTTTTCAATATATACCTATCTATCTACTAAAAATGAAATCTCACCATTTGTTATGAATTTGAAACATCTTATCAGTGAATCTTTTTGCATAGCATCTTGCGATAACAGACAGGAAAAATTATCTATGTATACCTACTTATGCAAATACACATGCACATCTATAAGGTTCTTAGTATATCTATCTACTTCGGAGAATAATTTAATTAGTAGATATCTACTTATTATTAAATTGAAACGCAAATAAGGAATTACTCATTTCATATTCTTCCAAAATTACTTGGATATGTCACCGACCTATACAATTAATGCAATGTTCCAATTCAAGATTACTAAAGCGAACACGTTGCACATAATTACCTATCACTTATCAGTTCGATTGAATTGATCGCATTCTAAGTAGATGCTTCGAAACAAAATCACTTTACTCAATCGATCCTCATTTGCCATAAATAATTAGTCGTGCAGATGGCAAAATAATATTAACTCTATCATGCAACTACACAACAATACCATTACGAAACGAATCAGTTTTTAAAAGCTTTTAATCGTTTGATGATACTCGAGACATTCTTGATTCGAATTTAGAACCGTCGCGATAAAGTAATGTTACCTCAAGTTTTATTCTACAGCCGAACCATTGAACTGATTAATCAATTATACATTACCTGAACGCGGCGTTTCTTATCAAAAATTACATAATATGGAGACATCTTTCATATAAACGAATATTTCCTAATACTAATAGAGATGTTAAATAACCACTTACGCACTATGCAATTAATTCAAAGCAAATACATCTCGTGATCTCACTGCACGTGGTGCAAATCAAAAACCAAACCGCCATATCAGTGTTAGATTAGATGCATGAACACAAAGATAACTGATTGTGAATAATTATGGAAACACTTACTATGTCTTCGTGATCGCTTTCGCGGTCCATCTCTAACAAGTGGACCGCTGTGGGTAAGTTTTTAATCCGAATTTTGACTGCTTTTCTTGAAATTACGTGAGAAATCAACAGTTTGCAATAACGAGGTAACCAACGCCAATACGAATGCGATCAATTTATCATTAGTTCACTACAAGATAGAAATAAATAAAACCGATTAGGTAACTGTAATCTTACGATGATCGAATCGAACGTGAAATATGAACGAAAAAAAGGTCGTTATACGCGTTTTTTTACTTAAAAAGTAATGTTATTTTGTTAACTAAAACAATAAATGATCGTACGCGAGCACGCGAGCTATTCTAACAACGGTACTAGAACGCGTAATGCCGGTTTAGAGGGGTAAACTGTTTTTACCACCACTACACTTCCAGGTAGCGTATAACCGCGCCCAACTTTTAATCCAATAACTGATTCAATCGCGAACGAGGCGGAGCAAGAGTATTTGTAGCCGCGTGCTATCGTTTAATGATAGCGTTTTTATATCCGAAATGTAAGAAAACTAAATGCACGGTATCTTCATTATCTCACTGTTTCTTTGTCTTTCGCATATAATATTGAGAATATGATCCCGCTTACTTACACACATACTGTTCCTGAACTAACCCGAACGTACGATTAAAATTATTATGACATAACACCAGGGCCCTCTCATCAGATTTCGGGAAGAGGGACAAAAAATTTTATGCGGGCCTAATTTTGTTAAAATGATGAAATGTATTGAGTCCGAGCGAACGGAGGGCGAAAATTTTTGCAAAGAATTGGTTCAAAACCTGAAATTTCATAATTTTTTCAACATTTTAATCTTCAAGGAAAATTTGAAGAACTAACCCAGGGCTGTTTACCCGAACCAAACCCGAACCCCGTACCCCGAAAAAACACGATTATTTTGATAAAGCCTGAAAAACCCGAAACCGGTATTTTCAGTTTTATGCGAAAAAATTAAAAAAAGGAGTTTTTTTCTGGTAAAACTTAAAACACCTATAATTTTTTTTACTTGAAATCCCGAAAACCCCGGATTAAACGTTTTGGGTTCGGGTTTGAGGTTTTGCGGTTCGGGTTTTTCGGGTTTCGTCAAAATAATCGGGGTTTTTCATTTTTTTTTTTAGGTTTCCGGAGTTCCTTTTTCAAATTTTGGAGAAAACCCCGAACAAACCCGAAAAATCCCTATTGATTTTCAAACCCCGAAAAGACCAAACCTCGAACACTTTAACCCTAAACCCGAACCCCGAACCCCGAAAAAAACGTTCGGAGTTCACAGCCCTGAAGTTACCCCTATACCTACTAGCAAAAAATGCAGATAAAACATGGCATTTTTTGTTTCACCAGACCTCTAAAACCCTCGGGCCCGGGTACAACTGTACCATCTGTACCACCCTCCCTTGAGAGGGGCCTGCATAACACCAGTGGGGTTGGGAAGAATCAAAAAGAAAACTGATCCGAATCGAATCAAAATCATAAAACGTTCAAATGATTCGAATCATAAATCAAATCCTCACGTCACTCACGTCAGTATTGTCCAAAAAAAGATTCGAATACAATCAGAAATCAGATTCAACAATTTTGATTCATGATTCGAATTGAAATTTTCGAATCACGCCGATCATATTTTTTTCCCAGCAATGACGCTCATTTATGATTCGAATCGAAAATTATGCGAATTATGTTAGTATAAGAACAATCATGATTTTTATTTTTTACCGGTTGTATATCTACTGTTAGGTACGTACCTATTTGAAAAATGATATACCAAAAATCAAAATCATAGGATTAATTCAAATGATTCAAATCACGAATCAAATCCTGACGTCAGTCAGTGCAGCGGGGACGGATTCAAGATTTTACAGTTCTGGGCTAAAATTTGAATGCCGCTTTTTCAGATAAGCATTATCTCCCCCCCCCCCCCCTTCAAAAATTGTATTTTTGTGAAACAATTTATAAAACTTTCAAGTTGACATGCCCTTTGGGGGGGATTGGAAAAAAACATACCTCGAATTTCGACCAAATCCAAGGAGATGGTTCATTTTGAGTTGAAGATGTATCCTAGAACATTTTAGAGTTCTAACTCAATGGGGGAGGGATCTGTGGGTGCTTAGAGTGAGGTCACTTTTGAAAAAAAACGCAGTTTTTTGCCTTTTTTGGGTTGGCCACCTGCCTGGTACGAGTACCCCGGTCACCCCACTGAAAAAGTGCACTTCAAGTTTCTACACCTCCCCAGGTCATTGACCTCGAGTTTGGATACCACTTATTGCCCTCATCCAGGAGGTCAAAAAGTTGCAGGTGGCTGAAAAATCGAGATTTTTTGAATTACAAAAACATGAAATAACCTGTGATAGATACCAAAACTGGATCTAAAGGGCTCCTATTGATGTAGAAAAAATATTTCGATTAAAAAATTTTAAATTTTTCATTGCAGTCTTGCCAACTGTTGATTTTTGCAAAAATAGATTTTTATTACGAAAAATTGAGAAAATTTTGATTTACCTACTAAGTATAAAAATGGAAAGTTGGTAAGATTGCAATGAAAAATTTTCAATTTTTTATTCGAAATAATTTTTTTATTTTTTTTCAAAATTTGCCGCTCCAAAATTTTGCCTCTGTGGGCTATAGTCCGCTGAGCCTCCCTGTAAATCCGTGCCTGCAGTGTATTTCAAAAAAAAAAAGATCCGAACAGAATCGCAAATCAAAAATTTTGATTCGAATCTATGATTTATGGTCCGAATTACGCCCAACTCTGAGCTCCTGAATCGTTTTTAAAAAGACGGTGAACAGAAAAGAACCAAAAAACTGCAAGAAGAATCGAAAAAGAACTATAAAAATACAAAAAGAACGGAAAAGAATAAATAAATAAATAAATAAATAAATAAATAAATAAATAAATAAAGGAAAAGAATCAAAAAGAACGAAACACGAGGGAGAAATTTTCTTGAAAAACCACCCATGTTACGAAGGGAAAAAAGATAAATTTTTAAATATCTCGTGTTGACTGAAATTAATTTTATACTGAATTTCTAAAAATATATAAATTATTTCGTTGAAATGAGATTGCGCCCGAGCGATGCGAGAGCGAAAATTTTTGTAAAAAAGGGCATCCAAAAGCTGAAATTTCATCGAAAAAACGTAATTTTATGGGAACAAATTTTAAAAGTACCTATACATTATTTCACCAAAAAAAATGAATCCATTGTGCCCGAGCGAAGCGAAGGCGAAAATTTTTGTAGAAAAAGACACTCGAAAGCTTAAATTTCGTCATTTTCCAATAGTTTTTTCTCAAAAATCTTCAGCTGTGATTTTCCAACTAAGATCGTAATTTTCCAATTCAGATTAAACTGTTCTACCTACTTACTTCATTTCGTAATTTTCCAACTCGTTCAGCAATGTTTCACCTTAAATTACGGTTTTTCCAACTCATAGTCCAAATTCCCAACTAAACGAATAATTTTTCAGCTATCAAGGGTGCTCGCTCCGGCCCTGGTCTCTGTAAACCATGGTTTTTAGAATTAGAACGAAATTTTCTTCTGTTTCGATTCTGGTTTTTCTACAAGACCTTTTCAATCTGTTTTTATTTGGTTTCCATCCCGACTCCATACCAAAACGATTTTTTTTAATATGTACATAGTTCTTGGTTCCGGTTTCACTTTAAAATGGACATGGTTTTGGTTCTAAAACCGGAAACCAATTAAAAACCATGAACAAGAGTTCTTTTTCTGATTTGGTTAAACAACCAAAACTTTTTTGTGGTTCCTGGTTCCAGTTCTATAAGTAGGTAATAATGTTATTGAAAATAATACTTAAATAAATAGATAGGCCAAACATCAAATTTGATGTTCACATTTTTATGTTTTTTTTGTATTAAATTTGATCAAGCTTGTTTTTATCTTTTTTTATATACATAATTTTATTGATCAATTTTTCTCCATGGATATTTTGGGCTTAGTTGCTCAATAATCAGTCATTGAGTATGAAATTTCTCAGTAAAAACATCCTTATTTCTACAAAAAATAAATAAATATAAATTTCTGCTACCTATCTACTTGGTTCACTTATCTACAATTTTGCAATTTGAGCTGACAACTGACAAGAGACTAAATACGTAGGTAAGTGTATCTTATTATTGTAACATTAATGTATCCGTAGATAATAGTCTGCAGTTTTATTCTATACCCGCCTATCCCTAGAGTTTTATTTAGCAATCTTCTGCCTTTTTCCACACCTATCTTGGAAAAATTGTGCGATATTTCAAATGTTGCAATATTTTCCATTAAAAAAATAAAAATAACAAAACAAATTTCTTATCTGCTTGTACTTGTGTTTTGTGTCTAATTAATGTATCTAGGTTAGAGTGGTCCTTATTTTGCGACTTTCGATTTTTTTTCGAGACGCCCCCTAGTATGGTGTCACTTCATGAGAAAATAACGTACAAAATTTTTTAGCTAGATTGATTCACATTAAA